>MVJL01000603.1:0-57679 GCA_002156465.1 Macrocentrus cingulum | reverse complement strand
CCCCCCCCCCGACCTCCGCGCCCTTTCCTTAATTCTCGATTTGTTTTTGTACAATTTCTTAGTCCATTTCATTAGGTTGTTCTATAATTTTCATCTGTAGATTGAAATCAGAAATTAACAATAATTTATTTTCGCGATCTTTCGGAAAAGTCAATTGACTCGCGGGATATCAATTTTTGATTGATTGTTGTAGTATAGTTATTTAACTAATATATATTTGTGGTGCATTATTTAAAAATTCAGTGCTCATCGACATCACATGCAGGCAGCGTACATATAGTCTTTAGTATTCTTATATCACTGCTATTACCAAATTGCAATAGTTATTGATAAAAATCATTTTTTCTATACAGGTGTCGAAATTTGCACGAATTTGAAATTTGACAAAACTGAAGTTCTCAAAAAATATCCAGTCAAAGTGGTTGCAGCTCCGAAATTCAGTTCGGAAAAACAGAACGGTAGAGACGATAATTTAAGAACGTTCGAAGAAGAAATATCTCTCTCAGATGCAAAAACTTCAATCGAACTGTGGTCAGCCATGAAGATTAAACCAGAAATCGATTATGTTAATTTCGATAACTTAAGAGAAAAAGATTTTACAGAATTGGACGATAAAATCATAAATGGTGCTTACGATATAACTGGGAACGTATGGTATGTAACTCCAACGTATTCAAGTTGTTCTTACCCATTTGTGGCATCGAACGTGGCCATACTGACAAGACACCGCAAATTTCTCCAGTAGAGAAAATCATCAATTTCTACAGTTTGGGAGCGATGTGCCTGATTGGCGCAGCATTTCTCATGACCTGGATAGTGTTCGTCCTCGGATCTGACGGTCCACTCTCGTCAGCAGCCTTGGACGTTCTCCGAGTGATCCTGAGCACCGGTGTGCTCCGTCCCCTGCGAAGTATTCCACTGCGGATCTACCTGTTTGGAATTTGGTGGCTCGTGATCATCCTGAACTCGACGTTCCAGGGCCATATGGGCTCGTTCCTCACGAAACCCGTGAGATTCGACGTTGAGACACTGCAGGACTTGAAACGATACCATTATAATATTTATATCAATCCATTCTACCACGATTTGCTTTTTGACAGCTTGAAAGAATTTCCAAAAGACAAAGTTCACATTGTCGACAGCTATAATTGTTATCCATACGTGTTGAACAATTCCACAGCTGCGTGTATTCAGGATATTAACGAGTTGTATGAACAGGCGACGAAATATGATTTGCATGTATCGCATCCGCTGTTATTGAGCCCCTATCTGACAATCCTACATCGTACAGATTGGCCGCTGGCTGAAAAAATGAATAAGTACATGACTCGATTGGCAGCTGCTGGTATACTGGATCACTGGATCAAGGTAGAAGCTTACGCTCAGAAAAAACATCGCGCAAAGGAAGCGCAGGACACTGCTCCTCAGATTCGTCCAATCAGACTGGGTGACTTGACGTTCGCCTTTGTCCTGCTTGCAATCGGTATCACCATTGCGGGAATTTGTCTGTTCGGTGAAATCCGCGATGGTGCAAGAAGAAAACCTCGGGTCCGGTTTGTCAAACGAACGCAGTTGTCTCGCCGGGTATTGAAACGAAAAAATGCTGCTGGAGTTTCAAATCGTGTTTAAAATCATTTCAAACATTTAGATTTGACTGGAATGCACGGTGCACTATTAAAATATTTTTAGCCTATACATGGATGGAAATGTTTAAGCACATTCACCAAGCTTGCCGTAATTTTGAAACAATGATTTATTTAAATATGGTATCATAATATTTGTTTAGAGATTCAGATATAAAACTGAGGTACAAAATTTTGGGGACGTGATTAATTTCATGCATACCTGTATACTGTGAAGAACAAAGTTTTGTTATATAAAACATGGCAATAAGCTTTTGAGACCAGCATTGATTCAGAGTTTGAAAAAAATGGAAATATTCAACATATTTTACACTGTTTACATGAAGATATCCAACAAATCTCCGTTGACCGATTAGCTGAATAATTCTGGAGTATTTTCAGTTCCATTATGTAAGTAAGAATTGAATTATTGATAAAAACATTTCATTTTTTCTCATAAGCTCACGGAAAGTTTACTTTTTTACCCTGCTTAGTGGGTTAGAAATGACTCATTTTATCCCGGTGGAAACAAATGCTGATTTGTTTTGCCATTCAAATCAACAGGGAAAAAAACGGGGGTCAATATTAATTAAACTACTTTCGCAGTTTCAGAATAGAACGTGAAGTTTTGCAAGAATAGTGCGATAAACATAGAAGTAAAAATAAAATACCATTTTATTGAAATCTATCAAGTCAAAATCGTTACTTGGTATTATGTAGCCTTCCAGATTTTATAAAATGGATCGCGAAAATTGCCCACAGGCCTTCTGTACGTGAACACGATGTATTGCACACCCCGTATATGCGCAGCATAGGTATGTGCTTTGCTCTCGGTACGGTCGCATTCAGTGACTATGATACATAAAATAACATCAGACGTTAGTGATCGGCCTCGAAGAATATTAATCCTTATATCATTTATATTTTCGATTTTATTTAGGTTAATATCTCTTTTTATCCATTAGATATTTGTAATTGAAATTTCCAATAGGCGCATGTCCGCATAAAATTTATTTAGGTTAATATCTCTTTTTATCCATTAGATATTTGTAATTGAAATTTCCAATAGGCGCATGTCCGCATAAAAATTCGCGGACGTAAACACAACCCTGATCGTAATTCTTTACCAATTCATTTTACTGTGGTACCAATCTCTTCGTTATTTAACGGAGTTGGTTCGTATTGCAAGCCAGATTCTAAATTGTAGTAGTTGAATAGTTATTAATAAAAAAGTAAAAAAGCAATGTCAAACGTTTTTTCCCCGAAATCAAGCCCATATCATGGTAAATGACTTTCGCAACTAGATTCAGCGGTTGGTAACTTACCGATGAAATTATAATATTGCCCGCATATACGGGGTGTGCTTTCTATGTCGCTTAGCCGTAGTTTTTTAAATATTTTGCTATCGGTCGAGCAATTTTTGTGTAACAAACGTATTCTATAATTCGTCAACTACGAAGAGAAGTTAAAATTTGAGATAAACGAAATTCTCAGAACTTACAATAGTTTATTCAGAATGATGCAAGGAAAAAAAGTCTTTCATAGATAAATATAGTTAATTTCCAAAAATGCTATATGTTGTTTAGCAAACTATTGTTTCTCAATTGTACTAATTGATGACTTATAACAGGTTTCGCTAGAAAATTATAAAATTTGATAAATTTCAGAAATCACTAAGTCTTTAAAATGTTCTATCTTCTTTAAACTAATGAATAAGTCATTAAAATCAATAAATTACCAGTGTCGTCATAGGTTTTCATTTTATTTATTCATTTGTCGACAGAATTCTTTAATTTCGTAATTAATATAAAAAAGTGAATAAATAATTGAGAATAGTAGACGGCGAGAAAGATTAAAATAATAGTTATTTCCATTAAACTGCTGTATAAAGTTATGCTTCTTTTATACGATACACTATACATTGCAACTGAATTCAGAGGCGCAATGTTGGCAAGGTCCCACGACGAAGAGTTTAATCACAGCAGCATGGTGACAACGGGAACAGAGAGGGGCGCAGGTTTGAGTCCGTCTGGGAGGGTTTTTTTTTCGCTAAAATACCGACTCAGGAATAAAGTTTCATTTATTTTATATCCAACTATAATACCGGGATTTGCAAATGTTAAACGAATGTAATAGAATCCGGCCACTACAGGGCTTGTCTAAGAACCTATATTGGCCCAAGATAACAGAGTGTGACATCCCTGGGTTGGCCCAAGATAGTTTCCTAACTTGGCCCTGTATATTCAATCCGAGAAAGATAGTTAGAGCCAATATTCAGCCAAGATAAAATTTCCACACGGGATATCATGAGAACGAAGTTGACAGAAATTAAAATTTCCACAGAAAAAGTCGAACTAAATTTTTTTATATCTTGCGTCGTATATCAGCTATTTTGAAAAACAAAAAATTGTAAAAAAAAAAAAACAGTAATATATCTCAAAAATTACGAGAAATTCAAAAAAGTCTATTTCATGTATTATTTATATAATTTAATTCTTAACAATTTCAATCAATGTTTTGCAAATTTTTAGGTTTTGAGTCTTTGCAAATTTTGGCCGACGATCGTCACTTCCAACCTCTGAGAAGACAGAAAAATTAAAATGTTCCCATAGACTTATAAGGAAAAAGTGTATGCGAACCAAGGGAAGAAACTACACTAACAAAGCCCGCGTGGTTTCACAATCCTCCACGCGGGTTGCAATAGTATACTTCCCACCCTAAGTGCGTAATACACTATTTTTATGATTCAAAAAAGCTGTTAAATAAATGAAAAGCATGAAATTGAAATACATGTTTCCTGTTAAACACAGATACTATACCACCTGGATATAAACTGGGTCAACTTCTGCATCGACCCGCACAAAGTCATAACAATTGTCAGCAGGACATAATTGGCCCTCGTCAGGAGAGTTTAGAGCAATTTTGCGGCAATAACTAACGTGGGTATCGGTGTCTATAGCAGCATTGGCGATGCGCAAAGCAACACAAGAGCTTCAAGGGTGTCGATTGTGCAGCAGTTTTTCCCTGTCCTCCGTCCGCTTCCTCCTGGCACTACACTGAGCAGTGTCACTGAAGTGATCAAACATCGAAATGTCCTCGAGGACGGTGCTGCATGTGGCAATTCTCTTCACTCTGCAATCTTTCCTGAATGGAAACTTGTTGGATGGATTGGATATCCAACAACCCATGTCTGGCATTCACCACAAATTGGTAAGTTGATTTTTAATCGTTTGGAAATTTTTTTATTGACAATCAAAGCGAAAGTTGAATGAGTGCGTTTGTGTGGCAGGGTAATCTCCTGAATTCCTGCTTTGCGTCGAGTTTAAATACTCTGGTGGCTACAGAAGATCTCAGTGAGGTCACGCGAGTTGTCAGCGAACACACACCCGTAAATGTGTTCTTGGTCAACGAAAACTTCGATCCGAGGCTGCGTCACGGTTTCTTCCCCCGGTGGCCCATGTTTCTCTTGAGCGCAACTTCGGAAACTGCGCTGACGACGATGCTACAGCGACTCAGGTCTTCGGACCTCTGGAAGTCCAGCTCGACCTTCTTCATTGTCGCCAGCCCGGGGGTCGGGTGTGACAGTGCGTCGGCCATGCTGCATGCCACGTGGAAAATGAATTTGCTGACGTTTTGCGTCGAGTTTAAATACTCTGGTGGCTACAGAAGATCTCAGTGAGGTCACGCGAGTTGTCAGCGAACACACACCCGTAAATGTGTTCTTGGTCAACGAAAACTTCGATCCGAGGCTGCGTCACGGTTTCTTCCCCCGGTGGCCCATGTTTCTCTTGAGCGCAACTTCGGAAACTGCGCTGACGACGATGCTACAGCGACTCAGGTCTTCGGACCTCTGGAAGTCCAGCTCGACCTTCTTCATTGTCGCCAGCCCGGGGGTCGGGTGTGACAGTGCGTCGGCCATGCTGCATGCCACGTGGAAAATGAATTTGCTGACGTCTTTCTTCATTTGCGAGCAGTCCGAGGGCCACCTGCTGCTGTACGCCTTCAATCCCTTTACGAACTTGGCTCCGCGGCCTTGGAGAAGAGTTCAGACTGATCCGGACAGACGCTGGACTCTCTACAGCCGCTCGTACTATGAAGGTAAGTCAACAATACAGGTAGTAAATACCTAGCATTCAGGAGTTTAGGAAACTCGCTCGTTTCATACTGATTTATTCGAGTCTTACATGATTCTGCAGAAGAGAAAGTCTTAAAAAAAGGATCAAACGGTGTGGTACTATTTGTAAATTTATGCTTATATTTTATGGTCTAATATTTATTTTAAAAGTTTCGAATCACGATCGAAGAGCGTCGCATCTGACGCTTGACTTAGTATTTTTCTTGAATATTTAATTGGATATCATGTCAATCGCTATTTCCTGAATTCATGTATATTTTCGTTGATAAGAATGGAACGATTGTTATCTAAAATAATGTTTCCTTCTTTATACAGACCTCGAGAGTTGCAAGAACTTAAATTTTGACAAAACAAAGTCATTGAAACAATACCAAATCAAAGTCGTAGCAGATATAGGATTCGGTTCAAGAATACGCGAAGGCCGGAATGATGATCTGAAGGTTTTCGAAGAAAATTCATTCACTTCCGATGCAAAGGCATTAATCGAAATATGGTCATTAATGAAGGTCACACCAGCAATTACTTACATCAATTTGCGACGACTCGTGAATGGAACATACGTAGGAATTGAGAGTGGTGTCAAGAACGGTACTTTTGACATTGCTGGATCTATCCGATATATGACGCCAAATTATTCAAGTTTCACCTATCCATTTATGACATCGAACGTGGCTATACTGACAAGACACCGCGAATTCCTTAATCCAATCGAAAAAATCATCAATTTCTACAGTTTGGGAGCGATCTGCCTGATTGGCGCAGCATTTCTCATGACCTGGATAGTGTTCGTCCTCGGATCTGACGGTCCACTCTCGTCAGCAGCCCTGGACGTTCTCCGAGTGATCCTGAGCACCGGTGTGCTCCGTCCTCTGCGGAGTATTCCACTGCGGATTTACCTGTTTGGAATTTGGTGGCTCGTGATCATCCTGAACTCGACGTTTCAAGGCCATATGGGCTCGTTCCTCACGAAACCCGAGAGATTCGACGTTGAGACACTGCAAGACTTGAAACGATACCATTACCATATTTATGTCAATTCATTCTACCACAATATGCTTTCTGACAGCTTGACAGAATTTCCAAAAGACAAGGTTCACGTTGTCGCCAACTATGATTGTTATCTATACGTGTTGAACAATTCCGCAGCTGCGTGTATTCAGAATATTTTCCAGTTACATGAACAGGCGACGAAATATGATCTGCATGTATCACGTCCGCTGTCATTCAGCCTCTATCTCACAACGGTACATCGTACAGATTGGCCACTAGCTGAAAAAATGAATACGGACATAACTCAACTGGCAGCTGCTGGTATAGTAGATCACTGGATCAAGGTAAACGCTCACTCACAGAAAAAGCATCATGCAAAGGAAGCGCAGGATACTGCTCCTGAGATTCGTCCAATTAGACTGAGTGACTTGACGTTTGCATTTGCCCTGCTCGCAATTGGTATCACAGTTGCGGGAATTTGTCTGCTTGGTGAAATCCGCGATGCTCCAAGAAAGAAACCTCGCATCAGGTTCGTCAAACACACGCAGCTGTCACGCCGAGCGTTGAAGCGAAAAAATGCTGCTGGAGTATTAAATTGTGTTTAGGCAGAATATGAAAATAATCAATGGATATAGTCACATTTGATTAGACGTTGGAAACATTACTACGACGGATCATTTTACGTGTAATTAAAATATTTTCTACAAAATTTTAATTGAAAAATATAAATTTTTAGGGATAATTTACGAATTTTGAAATTTTCAATTTCACTGTACATAAATTGACAATATATAGTTGAAATGAATTTATTTTACAATTATTATCATTAATAATAATATTTTCAATTTTCTATAAAATATCACTATGATAATACAATTTAAAAAACTTTATTTTCACTATTTTAGAAATTTTTGAAATTCGTAAATGGTCTCTAAAATTTCATATTTTAATAATTTAAACTTTCTTGAAATTATTTTAATTACATGAAAAATGATTCGCTGTTGCAAAAATAAAAAACAAATTTTTTTAAATCACATTTTAATTATTTTAGAAATCTCAAAATTCGTGCGCGACCTCTAAAAATATTTAAATTGAGTTAATTTTTTTTGCTCAGCTTCTAAAACATCATAAAATTATGATTTTTTTATATGAGACCCGAACAAAAAAAAAATCGTTGGTTTTTTTGCGCCACCCTAATAAATATAAATATAAATAACTCGCTCTGTAACGTCACGCAATAATATATTTGGATATTTTAGAGGTGACACAAAAGTTTGAAGAAAAATATTATGATGTTTATTAACTTGTAGCATGTATAATGTGTATTGTGTGAATACTAAGTTGTCAGAACATGCGTGCACATGCACAGATATGTGTGCAATTTTTTAACATAGAAAATATCACATTGATGTGTATTTACTGTAATTAACGTTAAATCAACGAGTGTCTGAAAATTTTTATTCCTAAATTCTAATTTCCGTTTTACCAAATCTAAATTTTTTGCGTAGTTTCCAAAGTTGCATTTTTTTAAGGACTTGTGTATTCAATAATTAATGAAATTTGATGTGCATATAAAAATTTGAAATATTATAAAGAAATATATGTATGCATGTAAAGCATATTTCTATGAAAAAATATTTTTATAAATGTATAAAAATATCACAGAAAAATACATAAAAAATTAAAAAAAAAAAACAATAAAACAAAAAGTGTTAAGTACAAAGCCGAGAATTATGATGCGTTTACGATAAAGACAACGTGGTGTTTTTTCAAACTATCTATATAGTCTATCTTTGTTAACAATCGACTGATTTATGTCAATGTGTGTTGTGAATAAATAAATAAATAAATAAATAAAATAACAGAGTTAAGTTTGTTTGATGAACAGAATAAAAATCTTATGTACTTTGCTCAGTTTTATTTGTGACTACTGTGAGCTGTAAGTATACATTAATTTTAATTTGCTATCTGTAAAATATTGAAGATTTTTAAAATTGCAAACATTAACGTGCCAATCGGTATTTAAAAATATTCAATGTTTTAATGACATGATTGTTTTTTTCTATTCAAGGAAAATCTTGCTTAGCACGTACTTTTTTTTCACAGCGAGGCCGTATTTTTGATTGATTTCATGAATTTTTAGTAGAAATCATGCATTGTTGAAAGAAAGGCTCTGAAAATGAATTTTCGATGCTAAGCATTGACTGGAAATTTTCCGCTCAAATAAATAATCTCGTTCATTGAGAAAGATATTGAATGATTATCTAATAAAGTAAAACGGTTTTAGACTTTATTTTCTTCGAGGTAAAATACCTCAGACATTGCCAAGATCGAAAAATGGTTTTTTTCAACCTCTAAGAGTCAATATACCTCGAAGAAGATGCTTAAAAACCGCTCGAAATAAGTGAAAATCACCCGGACATCATCATCGTCGAAAGTTGATTCGTTTGACCGCAATAAATTATAAAATTTCGTTTGAAACAAATGAAGATAGAATGTGTCCCATGAAATAAATATCAAACAAATAAAGATCGCATGTGTCCCTATTTTTCTAAATTTTATGAAATTCTGGGGAAACATTTGTTGCTAAGGAAATATCTCACTTAATAGACGATCGATCGAGGTAATTTTGGATCCATTCGACAGGGAAATCGACAACATATATATAGTATCCAAAAACAGTTACATAAAAAATAAATTAATTTCAGCGTTATTTCAAATAAAGATTTCATTTGTTCGAAAAACCGTTTTCTTCCCTGTATAAAGATACTCGGGAAGTCTCGCGCTTTTATCAGCATGACTGATGACGTCCGTGCTTGGGCGCGAGACTCTACCGATCGTCTCTTGATCGTGTTCCTAAGGCGTATGAAAAAGGTATATTTCTAAAAAAGAAATTCACGGTGGCGTTGATTAGTTGGATATCTCCCGGTGATTCAAAACTTCTATACTCAGATGATACGTTAAAAAAAAAAACTTTGTTATTTCAGATACTTACCCTTCAAATCTTTATTCAATTCACTGTGGTAACTAAATCATAATTTTTTTGAAATAAATAGATAAAAAAATTACCTGAAAAACATGGAATGTTCGAGAAAATTTTTTTTCACTAAAAAGAAAACTAATAATCAAAATTTCCAATATTCCATTTAAATTTCCGACTTTAATACCAAAAAAAATTCCACAAAAATTTCATCTTTTTAGCAAAAAAAAAAAATCGGTTAAAGCTTGTGAAGTGTATCAAAGAGTACTTTGATTTATGCATTTTATTTGACTAGGGTTGACATCAGAGAAAATCGTTGCCAAAATGCAATTATTGAGTTTGATTTTTTAATAATCGCGTTCACATGAGTGGTCATCAAACACACATAGAGAGTATATAGACTCAAAACGTAAAATGAGAGGCAATTAATGGTCAAGGAAAATGATTAAACCTCACTTTGCAGCTCGGTCAATAATAATATACAACTTTATATATATATATATATATAATACGACATAATAGTATTTTATACTATTATTTTTGTATTTCCATTTTTTTTTTTTTTCATTTCATATTGAAAGTATGTTAGAGATTAAATTTGCGCGACATGGTCTATTAAAACTGGTATATCTCTCAGTCATTAAAACACATTTGATAATAATTCTTTGACCGTGATTGCCATCCCACAATTATACGATTAGCGGTCAACAATAGCAATTGACACACGCGACCACACTGGGGCATTTGAGAAATATTTTCTTTTTCTTATACAATTGATTTAATAACTATCATTATCATTCAAATTTTTATAATAATCTCCTCTTCTGTTTATGTTTATTTTTTGTTTTGTCAGCTTAATTTATATATCTAACCTCATAATTCTATACAACACGTTATTCGATATTCAAGATAACAACAGCCAAAACTCGGAATAAATTACATGAGAAAACATAAATTTTTTTTTTCCTTTGGCCCAGCTTGAAACGCGTTCGTGTAAATGCCTCATCAATAATTTATTTATTATAGTATACAATTATTTTTATTGAATTGAATATTATTCGGTATTTTTGTTGTTGTTAAATTCTTATATGCAAAATACTCTTGCGCATCTTAGGTAATCTGTAAAAGATAACAATCACAAAAAAGCATATAATAATTTTTTTTTTTCCGTTAGCGATTGTTTGCACATAATTACGATGAATTTCATGCTTTTTTTCTTTAATTATTATTGTCTCCCCAATTATTCTCCTGTTTAGACACAGAGAAACAGATATATTTATTTGTATATTATTGTTTTTGTATTTTAGCATGATCATTCGTGTTTTTGGTAATTTGTATAAAGTATATACTGTTGTGTATCGTCAACTTGTGCATGTAATTTTTGATGTATAAATTTTTTTTTATGTTTCTTCATCTGTATGGAGTGTAATTTTACAGTGGGAGATACTGAAAACATGATTTAAATTTTTGGTTTACGCTTCAGGTTTTACATTTGAGTGACATGTGTGCTCTCTAAAAATTCAACAGTTAAGTAAAATTTACGTGATAGAGTATAAATTAATTTTTTATATTAGTTTAATTTTTTTGCAATATAGTGTTTTTTTTTTTTGTAAAAACATTTTTTATCAGTTTTCTACGTCGAATTAATTATATATCTCATTAAATTAAATAAATTGAAATTATTTTTAGAGGTTATTTAAAATCTGTATGAATTTTGAAAAACAAAAATTTCGAGATTAAAAATTTTTTTTATAAATATTCGAAAAAAATACTGTATTAAATTGTATTTTTTTGGTTTTTAGTAGTAAAAAAAACACCATTCGATGCTTTTTAAGCACTGAAGATGGAAAATCATGAGTTATAAATTCTGTCATGAAAAAACCGAATTTTCGAACGATTTAAAATTTTTCTAATTTTCTCACATTTTTTCTGAGAAAATATTTATCTTAATAGTGTTAATATTCACGGATATACGGTAAATAAAAGATTAAAAATGCAATGTGGTGGCGGTCGCCATTTTGGATCGATTTGAATTCTCAACGGAAAATGGTTGATTGATTTTGTAACCTCGTCAGAAATTAATTAATTTTTAAACAAATTCAGAATCTATATTATAAAACATGTTTTCAGTAAAAAAAATTTAGATAATTCGAAATCTAATTGTAAAAAAAAAAAAACAATTTTTGTTTTTTTTTTTTAACTGACGTAAATTCCCACTGTTTATTATTTAAAGAGCATATAAAAACGCTCGTGTAGTAATTGAAAAACATGAATTTTTTGAAATTTTCATAATTAATCTTTCGTTTTCATCATTTAAAACTTATGTCATTATTTGTATATTTAGTATCGCCTACAGTTAGCTTATAGGTATGAGAATGTAGTGGGTTTTTTTTTTGTTTCGGAACATACAGTAGAGTGTAGATTCGTTCTCTTGATAAATATCGTTTAATATCTTGCTCGACAATTTTTGGAATATCAGTCGAGATATGTATTCGAAATTCAACCACTCACTTTTACTCATCATCATCATCATCATCATCATCATCATCATATTATCATACGTATCTTCGTAATCCACATTAAGAAAGGCCGTTTCGTGGAAGACACAGTAAAAAATGGTCTTGTAATGGAACACTACATAAACAAAAACAAAACAAACAAATAAACTGATTAAACTATTAAAAACATGATTATTATTTTTACATGAAGACCAACTATCATTCTTAACAATCATTCGGGTCATCTCTGAACAATTAACGATTCGCATAACTCCAGGCCACTCTACCTGGATATTTTATAATCATGAATTGAGTGGAATTCTTTGCAAAAATCTATTGCGAGCAGATACAAAACGGCTATGCCGTATTAATCTACTTGAATAATACTCTCTCTCTCTCTCTCTCTTTATTTACCACATCATCATCACACACCACACGCGCACACATTCGTTCGGATATGTCAAAAAACCAGCGCAAGAATTCTTTTAAAAAAACATTCAACGCCCGTGTGCCTCAACAAATTACAAATTTCTACAAATAAATAATTAAAAAAAAAATTCGGACATAAATTAATAGCGATAGGCATATATTAGTACATATACATCTATATAGTCCGATTTTTGAAACTCGAAAGAATCTCCATTTGCAAAGAAGTATAGATGATTCCAAAAAAATCGATTGACGCAAGAAAAAAATTTCTTGCTGTCAAACAGTATTGTCTAAACGTCACATTGAACCGCTTATTAAATGCGGATCAACATCGCGGGCAATGCGTCGCACTCTCGGACGGCGAATCAATCCCGTTAATTGATTTTTCGTCTTTTAATTGATTTTTTTTTTTGTTTTTGAATCTTGTCAATTTTTCCCCTTATTAAAATTGATAGACGAAAATAAGTGTAACATTTTTGCAAATTGAATTGATATAATATATATATATTTTTTTTGTTACGTTGTTATATATTATGCGATATTTAACAGCCGTTTATATCATGGACAATCGAAGAAATGAATCATTTTTCCTCCCATCTTTTATTATTATCGAATCTATTTGAATTTCTATATATTGCTCTCTGAAAGTACGATTAAATTGCTGCATAAATTATAAACTTAGTTTTCTTCTTTATTTTTAGTTTCGTTTTATTGGTGCTCCAGCGAGTGTTAGTTGTGAGCCGAGTCACGTGAAACAGGCCCACAGTAAGGCTACAAGACCATACGACACGGAAATACTGTACGCCGAGCCGCAATATTTGATTTCCATTTCCTCAGGGTGGTAATTGATGCATTTTGGAGGTCGTCTGCGGTACAATCGCTCCCTCCGAGAGGAACACAGTCCAGATTCCACTATTGCCTCTGTTGGCTCGATGCTCAACTGCTTGCTGCCGCAAGGACACAGTGTGTCCACCACCAGCAGGATCAAATTCGTATGCTGAATCTTTTGTACACTGAATGGCCTGTAAGGATTTTTATAAATTAGATTTTAACAAGATATCTTTGTTAGGGTGGCCCAAAAAAATAACTATTTTTATTTTTCTGGTCTTATATAAAAAAATTATATAGGTTATCTTGTTTCAAGAGTTAAATAGATCATTTTTCTTATTTTTCATTCAGCAGTGTTTGAATTTATTGTCTTCAGATATTTTTGTGTTATTTTCGTACTTAAAAAAAAACTAAATCTGTTAAATTTCATTCATTTTCAACATCATAAAGTCATCTTAACAATCATCATTTGATTCAGGTATTAGAGTCTGTCCGTGTCCTTTGTTTTCGCGTTAAAGTTGGATCGGCATGAATTTGAGGTGAATTTTTTTAAAACTGCTCCGGAAAAAAAAGATTAGATCAAATTAGATCAAGTAAAATCATTCATTTTAGTTCGGTCAGATCAAATAAAATGATTTTTTCAAATCACAATAGATTAATTTTAATTTGATCAGCTAAAATTATTTTTTATACAGATACGCGTATTTACAATCTCTAATCGCGATCAGATCAAAATTGATCAACATTGGTCAAATTTGATTCGAATGGTAAATTGGGTTGACCTAAGCATATATTTATTAAATCATGTTAGAATGTAGGAAATTCATTTAGCAAAATCTGACAATTTTTAATGAATTGTAATCAAAATCGTATAATTTTACAGTATAGAAAATGTCAAATTTTTTCAATCGTTTTTGAAAATTGGAAAAAAAATTTTAGTCTCAATTTTAATGCTCTTTCTTCTCGATATGTAGACGACACGTTTTTTTCCTACATACTAAAAAACATGAGCGAGATATCGAAATCGTGATGCCACGATTCCTTATTGGTCAACTCACGTCACGTGACGAACGCGCGTTTTTCAACAAATGCCTATATTCATGTGTATAAAATACAAAAAAAAAAAAATAAAGCGTGCGCTTGCGTGCTAGTATTTCTTAAGTTTCAGATTTTTTGGATGTAATAAAATTTTGTTTCAAGCGGGACCCCGAATCCGCGAACCCTTCAATTTTTTCTGTTATTTTTCCTGAAAATAATTCAAATTCTGATAAAATATCTTAAAATCTGACATATTTTGCATATGCCAAAAAAAAAAACAATAAATATACAGTCCGTATCGGTCAGTTACAAGCAAATTATGTTAAAAACTAACAAATTTGTTAATTTATGACAAATAGATCGACATTTATCAGTATTTGACAGTTTTTGACCGAAAATTAAGATATGACGTTTTTTGCATTGAAAACTCACCTTTCGCAGCCCGTCACGTGACAGTTAGTCAGTTTCCCCTTTAGAGGGTTGCTTTGACCACTCGTATTGAGTCTCTCAGGTTGCAGAATGTAAAGATCTGTTTTTTTCTCACACGTCCGGAGTCTGTTGAGCGTGTATTGAGCCGAAGTAGCGTGTGTGGCTGGTGGAGCCGTCGGCGCTGGCGCCACTGCTGGATATGGCGATGGTTTCTCATCTCCCGCGGCGGGATCATCTCCCAGGGGTTGGGTCTGAACATTTAAATCTTCATCTCTGATGTCCATGTCTATAAAAAAATTATATTCAAACAAACTCTGAATTTTTCGATGTATAATTTTCTTTCTTTTCAAATTTCGTATGAATATTTTTTAAAAAACACATAAAAACATCGTAAAAAGCTAAAAAAAAATGTTTTCTAATGATTTTCAGATCGATTTGTAGTAAAATATGTTAATAATTACCATCGTGAGAGTGTCGACCCCATGAGAACACAGGAGTAATTGTATTATAGAAGTGAAGCCTCAAAAGGGAAGACCAGACGAGTCCAAACATTGAAATGAAGCTTTTGATGATGGACGAAGACAAAGTTCGTGGGGCAGCTGATAAATACGACTCCTGAGGGGCACATGCACCCTGATAATCTACCACAGTCACTTTCCTGTATGAAAATAAATTAATAAACATTTTTTTATCGATAAAAATCGACTTTTTCATGATAAAATGAGCAAAATTGATATTTCGAACCTGTAAATCCTGTCTTGGACGAGGGAATCCATTATTGTCCCGTCAATCTCACCGAAAAACTTGCCAGTATGCTCGTGTCGCTCGCTGATGATTATAAAGCCGCTGTTGTCCAGGATGTAGCAGTCCAACTCCTCCGACGCGCAGTTTTTCTTGCATGAGGCGCACTGCAGGTGGAAAAAACAATTTTTTAAATAGGTTTAGGGACACCCAGGGGTTGCTATGCGTACTGTTGATGTGATGTTCATAAAGTGAGACGCCAGTGACGAGTGCTGAAGCTGCAAGCCCACCACTGCTGCCGGTGCTTTGTGCTGGTTTTTACTCTCGACGAACACTGCGTGCGTTGCAGTCACTAACGGCTCTGTCAAGTCGGCTGGTGGATTAAATGGTGGTTAATTAACTAATGCTGATTAGCAGACATGGATGATGAGGCTGAAACCGTGTAGTTTGGTTTTTTAGACATCAAGAATCTTCTGTGGCTTTTTGAACCTTTTGGAATGTTGAGCTCTTTAATTTTCGACGTTGAATATTAAATGAATTTTTTAGTTGAAAACTTTTCTTTACCTTTTTTTAACATTAAAATTAAAATTTGGAATTTTAAACTGTTACGTTCTCGCTCAGTGGCTATAGGAATTAATAATAATTTATTTTCTCAATTTTTAGAATTGTCTATTAGGGTAGTGCAAAAAAATCGAATTTTTTTTTTTGGTCTTATATCGAAAAATCATAGTTTATAATGTTTTAAAAACCCACCATAAAAATTAGCCCGATTTGAACAATTTTAGAGATTGCTCGTGAATTTTGAAATTTTGAAATTATGGTCTAAATGTGATTAAAAAAAAATTTTTTTTTGTTGTTTTCGATACGGCGGATTAGTTTAAATGTAATTTAAAATAACTACTAGAATATTTCAATTTCAAGAATTTATTTTGAGGGGTAATTTACGAATTTCGAAAAATTATTGAACCAGTCTAAGGCTTCAAATTTAATAAAACAATCCGTTAGAACCTTACTCGAAGGATTGAGTCGAGCGAATGGTTATCGAAAACGTGAAAACTCGGCTATTTTTTAATTATTGCATCAACAATTTTTATGTGAAAGGAGGTAAAACTCTTCCACATTAAAATTCACGAGTTTACTGAGTGATAATTTTTGGAAACCAAAGCTTTTGGCTTTGGAGACATCGAGAATGCATTGTCAGCTATATTTGTGCATGTCTTTAAAAATATTTTATAGATAATTTTTACAATTTATAAAAACGTTAAATACTCAGCACTTAACACAGAAACATGATTTAATTGGAAAAATTCTAATCAGTTAAGAAAATTTTTAAATTGGTAAAAAAAAAATTTGAATTTTAACATTTTTTAACTTTTTTTTTTCTTAAAATTTTGATTTTTTAATGTTCGAAATTTAAAAAAATAGTTTTTTTTTTTTAATTATTTTCAAAATTCATAATTTTGTAGATTTTTATAAAATCTCTAAATAAATTTGTAAAAATAACAGAAGTAAAAAAAAAATTTTTATTTTCAGCTTAATAGCAAAAATTGGACGAAAAAATTACCTGCATTGAAGGGCACACTAAAAACGAAGCTTTCCGGCTCGATAGCGTGCTGCTCTGCAGCCCTTTTGTACCAAGCCGTGTCCATAGCCCTTTTATTCATATCAGCAAAGTGCCTAAAAAAAAAAATAACAACAATAAAAAACCGCTCAAAAAAAAAAACAATCTCACAATTGCAACTGAAAAAATTTCAACGTCTACTTCAAATATCCTATAAATTTCCAAAACACAAAAAAAATAATTATTTAAAACAAAAACTTAACTTAGTATATATGAAAATTTTGCTCCCGAGGGAACAAAAACCCCATTTACTCCCGATGCGACGAAAAATAGTAAGTTTACCTCGGGATGCAAAAGAGGTCATTTTGACCGTAAATTCCTGCCCTCACCTTCGGCTCGGGCAGTAAACTTTTCACAGTCAAAATGCCCTCTTTTGCTCCCTTGGTGAACAATGTACTATTTGCATATTACAAATTCCGTAATTAAAAGCTCTATATATTATTGTAGAAAAACAAAAATTTTGTTTTTTCATATATTCGATAATAAAGAAGTAAAAAATCGAATAATTACGGTTCGTCATCAGCGTCCTTATTGTCTTGATGATTGTGCCAGCGGAACAAACCGCTCCTGGTGGCGATAAAACTGCGGATTACGTCAAATCTGCCTTTTCCCTGGCTGCAAAACGGAACAAAACATTATTCTAGCGCAAATCCAGCAAATAAAGTCTTTTTATCCTGCGATATGTCAGCCAATGTATATATATATTTTTTAAAAACTTCTGCAATACACATCAATATATAAAAACATCAAAGTTTGAAGATAAATAAGATAAAACACGGGGGAAAAAAGTATCTACTTTTTTTCTCCGAGTTTCAGACACACTTGCTGTTCAGCAATAATCCCCCAAACAAAAAAAAAACAAAAAACAAAAAGAAATTGAAATATCCCCCCGGCAGATAAATGACTCAGTGAAATATTTTTGCAAATAAAAAAATCAGCGACAAATGGGCAGAGGGGGAGGGTCAAATTTGAGGCGTGAAATCACGTGAATGACCGGTGAATATTGATATATTTACCGTGCAAGACTGCGAATGAGGATTAAACAATTAATTGTGCATAATAAATTACCTGTGCAGAACAGCCATCAGTATGGCAAGGGGGCTGGCGGTGGAGACACACAATAAAATGTAATAAAATATGCAGAAAGTATATTACAAATAAAATTAAAGTGTCGATAAAAAGTGCAAAGTGTCATTTAAAAGCAATACGATCTTGTATATAAGTTTAATATTGATTTTTTTTTTGCAATTTATTTTTTTTTTTTGTCAATATTCCTCGTTCAATACCGGCCGTTTCAGCATTCGTCATGGTCCTTTTTTCCTTTTTCCTGGCATTACATGATTATCAATCGATCAGCCGATTTTCCTGCTATTCAACTATAAACCACATGACAACTGTCATATTTAATTTTTTATTGCCGATGAATCAATGAACGAGAAATCAAGTATCAGTGCTTTCTGTGCATTGAAAAGGTGCTTGGGTACAACAAGTATATTTATTGCAGTGCATGCTTCGTTACTTGTTTGTTACTTGTTATTTATTAAATTTTTTTTTTTTCAGTTTCATTTGTTGCATTTCATAAAAGGCTTACCCATCGTTCTCCTCTCGGTGCATTATATTACTGTCACGCTTATTAAATGCGCTGGTCACCATCGCGTCCAGCACGAGAGACTGTACAAGTCTTTTGTCGCCTGAAAAAAATTTTTTACAGTGAAAAAAAAATCGTCAATGATTTTTAGCATTTAATTATATCACTAGATATATAATTAAAATATTTTAATGAGCTTGGAAAAAATATTTCTTTATTTTATCGAGAAAAAAGTCGTTTTTATTCCGGATTATTTATTTTAAAACTTTCGAAAACTCGTTTATTAATTGAGAGATTGTAGAACGTTTATTAAGGAAAATAATTCAATTATGTTTCATTTCGATCTCTTGAAAATTAGTTAACGGATCGAGATGAAAGAAAAATCAATTTTATTCCTAAAAATGATTTACGATTTTTCTATTGTATATCTAAATTTAGATTAATATATTTTTATTTATAGACAACCTGTTGTTAAAAACAGCGAATTCATTGAATATGTCAATTTTCGTTAGATTTCCGAATTTTTTTCTAGTTCAGAGTACAAAAATATATATATATATAAAAGTTAGGGGGTGAATTTTTTTTTCCGCGACTTCTAGATGGATATTGTTGACGAAATTGTGGATTATTTTATATAAAAATATTTGCTATAGCGAAGATAAAAAAATTTTTTTTTTACAATCAAATTTCGATCATTTTTGCAGATTTTAAAATTTTTCACCTCTAAAAATGCTTTTTTGAGACACTCTTTATATCGCATGTCTAAAGCCAAACAGGCATATACATAAAAAAATTATCTTCCTATTATAAATCAAAGTATCTTCGAAATTACTAAAGATACAAATTTTTCTCAAGAGACCTTTTTTGTAGAGAATTTTATTACCTACAAAAAAGATCTTCAACAAAATTTATGTAACTCGCATCCTTATCAAGGATAATAGCAAATAAAATATTTCCAACTTTTCGACGATACACCCTGTTGGTTTTAGACACGCGATAAATATATTTTCTCGAAGGTTTATATTTTTTGGTTGCCTGAAGAGTTATACTTACAGTAATACGCGTCTTTGTCCGGCTTGCTCGCTTGACTGTGGTGCGAGCTGGGACTCTTGGGTCGCATTGACATCCACTTCCATCCCGGCATACGGGTGCGCCCGAGAAAGTGGAGAAAACGTTCTTCCGGGGTGGAAAATTGCTTTTCCGACGCCGAGCTGTATTCACAGTATACCCAGTCTGGGTGTACCTTCCAATTACTTCCATTGAAGTATTCAAACACTGAAAAAAAAAAATTTTTATCGTCAGAAATGACGCAAAGTCTAACGATGTTTGTTAGAGAAATATCACAAAAAATGAATACTACTGTATTTCCAGCAGTTAAAATAATATTATATTTATCTTTAGTTTGTTAAATATTTGCATAGCCTTTATTTTATCAACAGCAGACTCGACTAATATCTCTGCATGTATTTTTACTTAATAAACATATCAAATATCAGGTTTTTATCATGTATTTACCATCAACAATCGCGTGTTTGAGCTCCAGCTCAGCGTGAACTTCCAACATGCCGTAGCCTTCTGGCAGTGCTAACCCCAGAGAGAACGGAGTCCCGATTATTGGCTCGTAAAAATAATTATGACGTCGTATTGTCACTCTTTTCTGTAAAATAAATTAATAATTCATTAAATTCATATGTTAAAAATATTTATTTTATCGAAACTTCAAATAAGATATTTTTTTTTTTAACAAAAGTTTTAATTATTTACCATATTATCGTAGTGAATTTTTACGGCGAAATTGGTTTCACCCTCTTTCTGGTCTATCATGTCACGCCTTAACTGAAAAAAAAAAAATAAAAAATTATCTTCCTATTATAAATCAAAGTATCTTCGAAATTACTAAAGATACAAATTTTTCTCAAGAGACCTTTTTTGTAGAGAATTTTATTACCTACAAAAAAGATCTTCAACAAAATTTATGTAACTCGCATCCTTATCAAGGATAATAGCAAATAAAATATTTCCAACTTTTCGACGATACACCCTGTTGGTTTTAGACACGCGATAAATATATTTTCTCGAAGGTTTATATTTTTTGGTTGCCTGAAGAGTTATACTTACAGTAATACGCGTCTTTGTCCGGCTTGCTCGCTTGACTGTGGTGCGAGCTGGGACTCTTGGGTCGCATTGACATCCACTTCCATCCCGGCATACGGGTGCGCCCGAGAAAGTGGAGAAAACGTTCTTCCGGGGTGGAAAATTGCTTTTCCGACGCCGAGCTGTATTCACAGTATACCCAGTCTGGGTGTACCTTCCAATTACTTCCATTGAAGTATTCAAACACTGAAAAAAAAAAATTTTTATCGTCAGAAATGACGCAAAGTCTAACGATGTTTGTTAGAGAAATATCACAAAAAATGAATACTACTGTATTTCCAGCAGTTAAAATAATATTATATTTATCTTTAGTTTGTTAAATATTTGCATAGCCTTTATTTTATCAACAGCAGACTCGACTAATATCTCTGCATGTATTTTTACTTAATAAACATATCAAATATCAGGTTTTTATCATGTATTTACCATCAACAATCGCGTGTTTGAGCTCCAGCTCAGCGTGAACTTCCAACATGCCGTAGCCTTCTGGCAGTGCTAACCCCAGAGAGAACGGAGTCCCGATTATTGGCTCGTAAAAATAATTATGACGTCGTATTGTCACTCTTTTCTGTAAAATAAATTAATAATTCATTAAATTCATATGTTAAAAATATTTATTTTATCGAAACTTCAAATAAGATATTTTTTTTTTTAACAAAAGTTTTAATTATTTACCATATTATCGTAGTGAATTTTTACGGCGAAATTGGTTTCACCCTCTTTCTGGTCTATCATGTCACGCCTTAACTGAAAAAAAAAAAAAATCAATCAATGTATAAAATTTCATCCTATTGCGCGGATATTAAGTTTTTTATTGTGAAAATACTTACATCAAGAAGCAGTGAATTATTCAAGGGGTGATTAGGCCCGTCAAACTCTGCCAATTCAACTTCCGACAAATCTACATTTGTGTACCGAGGGTGCAAAGAGTTCTCATACTTGAAAAAAAAAAAATTTTTAATAAATATAAAAATGGAAAAATAAAAATTACATTTTTACCGATTATTTTGTATTATACAAAAATCCTGCAAACATCACTGTTTCAGAGATATTTGAGAAAAAAAAAACCATCTAATTTAATCTTAAAATCAAATTTCGAGATTACATGATGATATATTTTTGTAAATATCTCGCGAACTAAGGTAGCTACAAAAATTTTATATATAATACTTTTTATAGCTTTTTTCACAGGCTACAAAAAGTGTATTAACGAAAAATTCCATAAACCTCATGGTTATCGGGATATTTGCAATAAAAAACGACTCAAGAGAAAATACTCACATTTGGATTTGTCAGCTGCGTTGATAAAATGATGAATTAATTTTTTTATCAATGGATATTTCTCTAAAGAATATTTTCACAGGAAATTTCCACTCACCAACGGACGTAAATCTGGATGGTAAAGTACTCGGCCGTTATTATCGACGATAAACGAATAGCCGTTGACGCCAAGCTAAAAAAAAAAAAATTTTTTTTAAATAATAATAAAAGTTTTTATTTTTCAAAAACGAAAATAAAAATATTACTTTATAGGCTGGCACTAATTTTTGTACTTCTTCAACAGGCACATCCGCTCCGACTATGCCCAGTAAATTGGCACTTTTTACCTTGAAAATAAAAAAAAAGAAACATTTTCAAGATTATATTGATTAAATACAATAAATAAAATATTCTTGACTTGTTTTACCGTGTGATTACGACGATCTAAAATTGGTGCCGTGACAGAAGTCATTAATTGGCCGTGTCGTTCCTCACCGTATCGGGCGCTCTGAAAAAAAAAAAAATTCACGTCACTCTAGAATAATGGATAGATCAACAGATAATAAGTTTATCGACCTTTTCTCACATAAAAGCGTAGGAAAACAATTACTGTTGACAAACTATGATAATAATAGTGAGAAAAAACATTGATTATGTGACAATGGAGGGAAAAAATTGTTAAAATGAGATAAAAATAGTTGGAGGGATGTTGAAAGACTTTTAACAATGTGCATACCTCGCCGCCAACATACGTAGGAGTCCAGTGAATAGGATGATCATGTTGATACAACACCATAGGTCTTGCCAGGACTTTCACATACTCAAATACTTTGCTTCTCACGTCCTCCATCGAAGTGACCCTTGCGTAGAACCCTTCAAACAAAAAAAAAGATAAACATTAATCTTGCTGAAATAATTATATAACCCTGCAACGGATTTTAACATAAAATATTGATAGAAAATTGATTGATATTGCTTGATGTTATGTGGGAGCTCAGATCCGGAAGTAGGGGAGATTGGACTCAATTGAAATACTAAAATCCTTAGAATTTATTGTAGTGAAGGTTTGGTATAATAGATTTAAACACTATATATCCTCCTATGAAAATTTATAAAAATTTAAATACAATTTTATCGATAAAAAAACTTTTATTCGGTGTTTAAATTGATACCTAGCGAGTTGTAGTTGAAACACTCTTTGGTTTTAATTGAAGATTTTCAATAAATTATTCTTTTTATTTGTAAGCATTTATTTATTAATGAAAAACATTCATTATTGCATTAATAAACTGAAAAATTGAATTTCTGTAGATTTTGAATACATGGGGATATTTTGTTTATTTTCACAATAATACGGAGATTTTTCATTTTTTAAATAATTTTCAGAGAATATTAGATAAATATTTTTTTAATTTGAAATTTTTTAGATTATTTTAATGACAATTTTTAAACGCCCAGTCTTCCCAATAGAAATTTTTTTATGCGAGTATGCTGCAGATTGAAAAAAATATCGAAAAAACGCTTGAAATAAGAAAAATTATCGTAACATTAAAAATTATCAAAAATCATCTATATAAACTATTAATTTGATGAATTGATAGTTTTTTTTTTGGAAAAAAATTAAAATTTATAAAATTTTATTTTAATTTTTTAACAACCTATTTTGAGTTTTTTTTTGCTTTGAAAAATTCGGAAAGAAAAAAATATATCTTGCTAAGATAAAATTTTTTGAAAATACCAAAATACGTATATGATCAAAAGAAAAAAAAAATGTTTTTAAACAAATTTTTTTATTATTTTCTCTATCGATGTAACCAATTTTTTGGAAATATTTTACGGGACTGAAACATCCATAAAAATGGATCAGATCAAGATGTGGTAACATTGGAAGAAATAAAGAGAAAAAGAAATGGAGAGAAGAAAGAATGAAGCTGCAGTGGATGCGGCAAAGAAAATGAAGCATTAGGACATTTTCTAACACGTATAAGAAAGTCAGGGATAAAGTTGGCAGTGTAATAAATCACGCAGACCAATGGTGCGATAAAAAGTGAAACTACCCAGACGCCAACTAATCCAACTAATAATAATAATAAAACTTGATTCTAATGCAAAAATTCAAAAAAAAACTAAACAACCACAAATACTAACATATAATAAGCTAAAAAATTCGAACGTTCAAAACAAACAAAAACAAAAAATAGGAAGAAGTGAAAAAAAATTTTTCAATAAATAACAATATTTACAATAAAGTACTTTCAATAAATAAAAAAAACTTTGTTGACTGAAGTAATCAAAATTTTTGACAAAATTAGGGAAAAACAATGTTGATTCATTAATTGAAGAAATTTGTTAATTTTAGTTATTAAATAAATTTTTTAATTCGAAAAATCAATTTTATTCATTGTATAATTATTTTTCTGATATCTTTTGAATTTTTTTCGGCCCAAAACATAAAAAAAATTATTTATTCTCAAGTAGGGAACAATTTTTTATACATTTTTGATTATAGACAATTTTATATATTGTAAGATTTAAAAATATTTGTTGGAAAAATTTTATCACCCATAATATAGGTATATTTATGAGAATTTTTTTTTTTTAATTATGTTTGATTTATTCAATTGTAATAATACCATCGCTCAATGTCATAGTCGAATTGTATATAGCGTTTAACGTGCATAACTTGCTAATATCGTTTTATCCAGAATTTTCTCTTCAATAAAATTTCAAAATTACATTTTCTAGAAAATAAAATGGAAATAAAAGATTTTGATTAACAATATGTATAAAAATATTTTTTTATCGATATATTTTGCCATTAATTATATCAAAATTTTAAAAGAGCTTTTAAAGTAGCTCAGATTTTTCAAAAATTTCTCGAATGCATTAATAGAATGGAAAAACAGAGACTTTAAGAATTAAATAATAATTTTTTATATTAAAAAATCCATTCAATAACTAGAGTAGCTAGTAGAAGACAGGATAAATGACTTTTGAAAAAATAAAAAAAAAATTATTTTGTATAGCTAAACATGAAATTTCATATGATAATTTACTACTTTCAACTAATCCAAGTAGAATAACGTATGTTACGTCAGCCATAAATGGTTATTTCCCACTTTTAAGTTATTGAATCAATTTTTACAATGAATTTAGTTATGCCTGTTAGTACAAAAAAAATTTCATCAAATTTTTTAATGGGTATACCGCTGTATACGTGGTTTTTTCGTGTATTTATTGCCCGATAATTCGATAACTATGCGCGCGACACCAAAAAATGTTATCAGGAGTGAAATAGTTGGAAATTCAATATTCTTTAAAAAAATACTAAATAAACTTTTTCATATTTTGATTACTTTTAAGGATATTTTGAAAGTTAAAAAAAAAACAAAAACAAAAAAATAAACACAAATATCTTAAAAAATTTGAGAAATTATAAAAAATTTTTTTGTAGTAAATTCAGTGCCAAATCATTCAATTTGAATAATATTTTTTATTATTTCAATTATTTATCGTGTTATCATCAATAAAGCAAAAAAAAAAAATTAGAAAATTTTCAAGAAGTAACCCTTTCATAATTTGGACCATTTTTATCTCAAGCAAACAACTGTGTTTTAAAAATCAATAAAAAATATATGGCTTCGCTATAAAAAAAAATTCGCCAATTACGATTTCTTTTGCATAGAAAAAAACAATCAAGTCATTAAAACATTGAAGCCTTTATAATAGCGAGGCCGTATTTTTGATTGATTTCATGAATTTTTAGTAGAAATCATGCATTGTTGAAAGAAAGGCTCTGAAAATGAATTTTCGATGCTTAGCATTGACTGGAAATTTTCCGCTCAAATAAATAATCTCGTTCATTGAGAAAGATATTGAATGATTATCTAATAAAGCAAAACGGTTTTAGACTTTATTTTCTTCGAGGTAAAATACCTTAGACATTGCCAAGATCGAAAAATGGTTTTTTTCAACCTCTAAGAGTCAATATACCTCGAAGAAGATGCTTAAAAACCACTCGAAATAAGTGAAAATCACCCGGACATCATCATCGTCGAAAGTTGATTCGTTTGACCGCAATAAATTATAAAATTTCGTTTGAAACAAATGAAGATAGAATGTGTCCCATGAAATAAATATCAAACAAATTCCTCGAAGAAGATGCTTAAAAACCACTCGAAATAAGTGAAAATCACCCGGACATCATCATCGTCGAAAGTTGATTCGTTTGACCGCAATAAATTATAAAATTTCGTTTGAAACAAATGAAGATAGAATGTGTCCCATGAAATAAATATCAAACAAATAAAGATCGCATGTGTCCCTATTTTTCTAAATTTTATGAAATTCTGGGGAAACATTTGTTGCTAAGGAAATATCTCACTTAATAAACGGTCGATCGAGGTAATTTTGGATCCATTCGACAGGGAAATCGACAACATATATATAGTATCCAAAAACAGTTACATGAAAAATAAATTAATTTCAACGTTATTTCAAATAAAGATTTCATTTGTTCGAAAAACCGTTTTCTTTCCTGTATAAAGATACTCGGGAGGTCTCGCGCTTTTATCAACATGACTGATGTTGACGTCCGTGCTTAGGCGCAAGATTCACCTGAGTCTCTCAATTAGAAATTCAATTTTCTATAAAAAAATAAAAAATAAAATTTTTCATATCTCCCTTAGTTTTCGAAAAAATTTTAATTTTTCAAAATATCTCGAAAACAAATAAAAATATCGAAAAAATGTATACCACCTTTTTTGTAGGAAATTAAATCCCCTATCATTTTACTCTTATAACATTTTTCCCTATCTCCCTTATTCACTGAGTTATCGAACGATTAACGAAAAAAAAAGTGTATTACACGCATTTTTAGCGCAATTTATCCGACAAAAAAATTACAATCATCAAAAATGCAATAAACACTTACCCTTGTTGGTGCAAGCCATTTCTTGAAGTTCCGAGCTCTTATCACCTCCAACGAGATACGTAAAGATGCGTACAGGCATGTGAGGCCAATTGTACTTTTTGATCAATTCCGCGGAGGCAGCCTCGGTGTTTGACGTCACGAGCATGATGGCTTGATTGCACTGGCCACCTTGGCCACTGCGATTGTACTTGGAGAGTATTTCAAAGCCGGTGACGAGCGCAGCGGAAATATTCGCCACTGAATCCGGCTGA
This sequence comes from Macrocentrus cingulum, assembly GCA_002156465.1. Classification (NCBI taxonomy): domain Eukaryota; kingdom Metazoa; phylum Arthropoda; class Insecta; order Hymenoptera; family Braconidae; genus Macrocentrus; species Macrocentrus cingulum. The sequence continues at coordinate 30,182 of MVJL01000603.1, read as the reverse complement.
ATGGAGTAGAGGGCGCTCTTCAACTCGCGCACATTTTCCGGCGATGCTTGCACCAGACTGTCCTTGAAGCAGTGGACAATTTCTTCAGCATTTTCCGCATAGCTGTAGACATTGACGTAGTCATTGGCAGAAACTGTGTCCAAAATGCTCTTGGTCGTGGCAATAGCGAGTTTTCGAAGTTTTCGCGATGAAAAACTCGAACTGTCAACTAAAATCGCGAGATCCTTCGGACTGGTCGCTCCTCCGACGAACCAATCCAGCATCCGGAAGTCGTAAACCGCCGGACTACCGTCCGGAGGCCGTGCAGATGCATCTCGAGCCGGCCAGGATATTGCTAGAGGGTTAAATGCATTTTAGAGTGGGTTTTTTTTCATTGTTAGAGGTTTAACTCACCCGGAAATCGCCTCAGGAAGCCGGCAGTTGCTCCGAAGTATTGCCAAGACAGTGTTGGGTCACTCTCGTAATTATTGACGAACAGTGGGTCCAAGTGATCGCTCCATTGCAGCCCACCTGACACCTCTGGGTCTGCAATAAAACGAGAAAAAGTGTCACTTCACGTTCCGGACGCTATTCAAGTGGATAATGATTTTTTTATTTATTGAGAAAATAGTCACGATCCGCTTTTTTCATTGAAATATTAATGGCATAAGCCTCACAATTGTAAAGAAATTAATAAAAATTCATTTGTAATATAATGTTCGATTATATAATATATAATTAAATTAAAATAAAAAATTTGAAAAAAACTATTATTTTCTTTAATAAATAAAAAATCAGTTTTTTCAAAGATCATCGGACCATATAAAGAAACCGTGAAGAAGACTCATGCCAATGAAAAACAAATCAAACTTTTGATGAAAAAAAGGGAATTTTTTGGAAAAAAAATTGTGGAATTGTTACAAACCAGTGTCGGATATTCCCGGTGGCAAGAGCACAGCAGAGAGACTCAAATTTACGGGCAAATTATCGAAGTGGCGATTCATTAAAAGGAGCAATTCTCTGGAGCCGGCCGCGAGTTTTCCATCGTCTACCATTCTGTTGATCTCGTGGGAGCTGTAGTAACGCGGCGACGTGGCAGAATCCCTGGGCGATGATACGGCAACCTGTTCAGCACTCTCCATCAATCGCTACAATCCGTAAAATATACATGTTACAATTGTCCTGCTGTCTATCACCAAAATATCACGTCACTAAACTCAAAAAGGTGTATGTATTTTTATAAAATTGCAAAATTTCACTTAAAAGAATAAATTCTAAGATGTTTCATGGCGAAAAAAAATTTTTTATGTCATCGAAATCTCGAAGAACTATAATCCTCACAGTATTCATAAGTTTTTGCGGATACCTTGATAAAAATAAACGAAATAATAAAAAATATTATCAGCATTAATTGAATTGTTATTAAATTTTTTTTACAAAAAAAAGGGCGAATAATTTTTTCTATGTCACGTAGATTTTCAAATATTGTCGATTGTTTGCGATTATCGTTTTTTTTTTTTTTTTTTAAATATCTCAAAAATGAAGAAAAATTTGTAAAAAAAATGTATATTCTACATTTTTTGAAAAAAATTGAAATTTTAATATCGTTATTTTAATAATTTTTTTGTTATCGGGGAAAAAAACGAAGAAAAAAAAAAATTTGAAAACCGCCGTAAGACACAGAAATTTTTTTTTTTATTTATCGAACATCACCAAAGTTATTATTAAAATTTGTTTTTTTAGAGATATTTTTTAAGGTTCGGCGTTTCTGTGGTTTTTTTTTTTTTTGTGATAACTCTGAAAATACGCAAAATAACAAAAAATGTTATTGCACTTGTGGAATTTCCTTAAAAAAAAAAAAACCATTAAAAGAATTTTTTTTGCAACATTTTTTCATTTTTCAGACATCAGTGTCTAAAGTGCGTCTTTTTTTTCACGAGTGTGTGAAATGCTTCATTTTTTCACACATCCTGCGAACTCTTTAAACACTAATGTAAGTTATTAAAAAATTTGGCCACTTAATGGCGGCACCAGAGTAGAAAAAATCGAGTATTATTGACATTTATTGCAAAAAATATCGTGTGTGGCATGTGCACAATGGCGGCAATGTTGACAGCGTGAAGTTTGTACTCTCCAAAACTCGTTTGATTGTGACACTCGCCTTCGGCTTGTGTACAACTCTCAAACTCGTCCTGCAAATGTAGTTTTTGCTTGTGATAAATTTGCACACTATTAAAAAATTCCTGATGTATCAAATTTACATTTGTTTTACATATCACACAATATACTATTATCTATTTCTCTCAATTTTACAGAAATTCTCGATTTTTCAAAATATTTCGAAAACAAAGCAAAATATAGCAAAAATTCATTCTACATTTTTTTATAGAGAATTATAAAGTTGTAGTGGCGTGATATTTTGCTTTTAAACTTTGGCTTATATCTGCGTCCCTATATGCTCAAGTATTGGTACTACCAATTTGACGAAAAAAAAAATTTTCAAGAGAAAACTTTTATTTTTAGGCATTTTTGGATATTTTCATCACTTTGAATTAAAATATCTCGTGTATAAACACCACAGATGTCACAAAACGTCACTCACTGCTTCATTATTGATAAAAAATACAGCATAGTCGTTTTTTGTCAACATTTACAGATATGAGAAGCATTTTTTAGAGGTTATGCCATTTTCTTTCAACTTAAAAAATTTATCCCTCAAAAATGACTGATCGAAAAATTCTGAAATTTTACAGGGTGAATCTAAATGTCTTAAAGAATTATTCTACAAATTTCCATCCAGATATTTTAGCCTTACGCCAGTACATTCTTAAATTTCTTTTTTTTTTTTCAATTATCCATTAATAACATTTAACGTTATCTCGCTTATTTACTGAGTTATCGCGCAATATCAACGAAAAAAAAAAAAAACATTATACGCCCTTTCGACGCGATATAAAAATGTAAGAAAAATAACAGCTCACCATGACTGCATTCATCTTAAAGTCCATCATGTTCTTCACCTCGCCGGCCATTTCTCGAACTAATACCAGACCGTCCTTCTTGTTGACGCTTGCCTGCATGGTGTGATACTTCTGCATAATAGATAGGGCAATGAGAGAGGAGCAGGAGTAAGTTATCACCCGAGAAAAGTTGGTCTTTCACACAATCTCTCTTACCCGTTGTATTTCGCTAAGTTTTGTCGCCTGTCTGCCAAACTCCCACAGATCGACGCCGAACTTGAGTGCCCAGTTTCTCACCCTGCAAAATCGAGCAGCATCAGGTTGTCGCATAAACTATCAATGTCCATATTCGGGGGCCCACCTCTCTCTCACCTCCTAAATATTCCGCCATGTAATCTAATAATACCTATATACGCAACCGGCGCCAATTGTCCAGTTCTACTCATCATGATACCAAAAACAAATATCACGTTTCGCATATCACACCGGAAGGATTGTCTTGTCTATTGACCCTACGTGAAAATTCGTTCCGTTACCGCGTATATCATCACCCACACGCCAAAATGTTACATCATTGGCTGGCGCGCGAATACGGCGGACATATATAACCAAAGAGAAATATATACGAGTGTGAGAGAGAAACGTCGACTGCGATCGAACGCGGCCGCAGCCCCGTTTTCAAACTTTTAAACAAAAGCCAAACTTACTCATTGTGCGGAATGTCCTCCTCCTGTTGACGACTGATTCCAACACTCAGGAGAAAAAGTATGCCGAGGCAAAGCGTGTTTTTACCGTAGCGATACATGCCTCCTAGAATTTTTTTCGCCGTCGCTTCTACACTGCAAACGACAGCGAATACGTTCTCAAATTGCTTTTCCACTTATTGTCCAGCGTGATGATTGATGATTGATCGCCACGCGTATCGTCCCATGTGAAAATCTCTGCTGATTGTTTTTTTTTTTTTCACAAGGACCAACCCATTGACAAGCTGATGAAAAAACCTTTTGCTCATCCACTGCTCTGACCTCTCAAAAATCCACTGTCATGTCGGTTTCACTACAACAAAAACCCCGATAAATTCACAATCATCAAATTTAACACAAAAAAAATCACAAATCTCGTTTTAAACACTCCCTGCAACACGTTGATTATCCGCTAGAGCCTTAAACACATCATAATAACGCCACAAACTTGTATTTATATAATTTTTCTAAGGTTACACCTCTGAAAATAATTTACCTGACGTTCGACGAATTTTTTTGCGCGTTTGCAAGCCCTTGGATCGTTTTACCACGCGCGTTCGTGTTCGTTGCAGCAACGTCAAGTCGACACTCGCCCATTTGTCGGCCGGAGTTCGGACATTTTAGGTTAGGGTTCGAAGGTTCTGTCGCACTTTTAGTGAGGGAATTCGAGGGTTTTTTGGATGATAAATTTGCGCGGCGTTTTTTTTCTTTAACAGCACCCAAGTAACGAGACAGAAAATACAAGCATCTTTCTGATCGCAAGCTCAAGCCGCGCTTGCGCATTCGCTTTACTACGACTACAAGCAGATTTAACGTCTGGCAGACTCCCTCCCCCGAGGGCGCGCGTAGCGGCCGTAGCGGCGCGCGTGCTCACACTCCCCGCAGCGCCCTTTGACCAGGCTGAAAGTTTAGCGCATGCGTCGCATCATTGATTTAACATCTACATTACCTTACGTAAAGCAGCAGACGCGGCCGCCATGCCCGCGCCTTTCTTCCCTAAGACCGCCGGCTACGGATCTCACCCCTGTCTTCTGCTTCTCTCTGCGCCCCCAACACCCGCCCCAAGAGCCTCACCCTCGCGATCCCTTTTCATTTGACTTCTATTCACCACACGCATTTTCCGCGATAGAAATATCTTTGACTTCTGGGCGTTATTCCAGGCATTTTGCATCGCTGCTAAAGGTTTCAGGGAATTCTAGCTCATCGCTGCGCGCTTTTCTCACGTGTTAGTCACGACACAACGCCCCTGATGAATTACTCTTTGTCCGCCTGATGCTCAATCGATTTTTATTGCGCGTCGCTTTTTTTTCACGCGTCATTTCGTGTCGCCTCGATGGATCAAAGGCAGACCTAATCCTCCTGCTCGTCATGGTCATGACTTGCGAGAGCCACTTGCAAGAGCTTTGTTTGGCGAGTAATGAAGAGGCTGTTTTGGTAATCCCGAGATCAAGATGGAGGGAATTGACGAATCTGTGATGATGGCTTGTTTTGGTTGTGGCGCCGCCGTCCGAGAGGGATATAGGACATGTTAGAGGGTTGGATTGAGGGGTGAAAGGCATATTGAAATGGAAGAATTGAAAAAGAAAAAATTTTTGAATTTTTAAATTTGATGGATTTTTTTTCTGTTTTTGGTGATAATCGCGGTTATCATTTAACTGGGTTTTTTTTTTTTTGGTTATGAAAAGAAGCATTACAAAATAAAAGATTTTTTATAATTACATATTTTACAGATTTTAATCGACGATATTAAAAAAAAAATTTGATGGAAACAAAATTTTTCGTAGAATCAAAACAAAAAAATTCGTGTTGATTTTTTATTGGATAAAATTTTTTTATCGCATTATACATACAAAATATCGATTTTTTTCGATTAATTTGAATTTTTCAAATTTCTAAAACCGGCGTTTAATTTGTAAAAGTAAAAATTTTTTGATAGTTTTTTTTTTCAATCAACATAAATATGTCAATTTTGTAAATGAAAGAAATGCTTTAACTTTTAGAAAATTAAAAAAATCGTAATTTTAGAATTTTTCAGAAAATTTTAGAATTTTTTTTTATTTATTAGTCACATGCCTACTCAAGATTGTGCAAGTAGAAAAAAATTTTTTTTTTCCCAAAATCACAAATCAATATTATGAATAACTGTTTTGAAAAAATATAAAACAATCTCTTTGGAACTAAATCTGCATAAGAAAAAGATTATAAAACGTCAGTGAGAAAAAAGAAAAAAAGGAGATGTCTTCAAAAATGATGTGAGCCGAACAGAGATTCCGAAAGAATTACAATGCGTATATAATTCTTTATAGCATTGAAAATAAAATTAAAAAAAAATGTTTTCGAGCTTCTATATATAATATTTATTTGTTTCAATTAAAAATATTTCATTTTTTCGGAAAAGAAACAAATATTGAAAGAAAAAGTTAGAAAAAAATTTTTTTTACCGAAAATTTGATTTAAAAAAATGCATTAAAAAATGTAAAAAATTTTTTTAAAATTTAGTCTGAACCCCTCTAAAGCCGTATGTGGGGTGAGATTGAAGAATAATTCTTGGGGTTTATTTTGGCTGGAATTTGTAGTGGCACCCTATGATAAACAAGTCTCTGGGGGCCGATGAATGCGCTGGAAGTGGCAAAGAGAGGGTGGAAAAATGGGTGGAAACCTTGGAGTAACCCTGACCCATGGCTACGTGTACACTCGCACAGTTTCGCTCGATATTTAGAGATACCTCTGTGAATTTCTCTCACCACCCGCCAATCAATGGATAGACATTGATTTCATTAGTCTTTTGCGTGAATAAAATTTCATTTTTATTATACAAATTTCATTAATGACCTATAAATAATTCACCACAGAGGACGACAAAAAATTTCTATCATCGCGAGATTATCTTTCTCTTATCTATTTAATATAAAAAGTGCATTACAACATTAAAATATCGTGTTTTAGATTCCTATATTGTAATTTTAATTGTAATGATAACCTGCGCAAAAATGTAACTATTTCTGTTAATAATTTTTATTGTAAACAAAACAAATTTTACCATCATATACACATCCTATCTCAAATATAAAACAAATGTTTATTCATTATTTTTTATTAATTTGAAATTATCTCGCAAACTATCAAGTTAAAATAATTTTTACATAAAACATTTTTTGTAGAGAATTTTTCAAACTAAAAAAAAGATTTAATACAAAAATTCTCTAAATCACGTAGTTTCCAAGATATAAGCAATTGAATACACCTCTTGCAATATATTTTCATCCTGCTCAAAAAAATACTATATTTCAAGTTTTATTCCCAAGTATCTCGAAAACTATGGGTTTAAGAGCAAAATTCTATTGAATCTTTTTTGTAGAAAATTTTTTAAGCTACAAAAAAGATTTTAATCAAAAATTCCGTACAAAGCCTAGTTTTCGAGATATTTGCGATTGGAAATCCATCCATTTTGTCGTAGTCACGCGCGGATCATCGTATAAATTTCATGGGAGTGTAAAAATTCTGCTTATGCAGCATAAGAGGGATAGACAAGGAATACATATATACTAAATAAAAATAAAAAACATTAGAATATAATATGTAATGATAATTTCAGTCATTTCTATGGTACACAAGTATTGAGGGATTTTACAGTCACAAACGGGAGTGTTACTGCGACAAAAAAAAAAAATATGGAAAATTAACGATGAAGAAAAAATAAATATTGTTTACAAAATATTTTTGATCTTCAATAATCGCAAAAATTATTACACGTATATACGTTACATAAGTAATTTCGATTCAACTCCTTTATTGGCAACACTATATATCATCATTGAATAGAAAATATTGTAATACCACCTATAAATCAGTGATTAAACTGTTTACATGAATGATTCTAGAAGAATATACTACGGAATGCAATTGTAATGTTGCTTTGGCAACCGTCAAACACGAGATACGTGTATGCTCTTATAAATTTATAATTCTTAAAAAACAAAAAAAAAATCCATTTTCCCTACTACAATAATATGAACACGCATGATGACGAAAAAAAAAAAATTATTCAAATAAAATTATTTATTATTATGCTTGCTAACGTGATATTTTCAGTGTGCGAAGAATAAAAAATAAAAAAAAATTTTTTTCCGCTGATACAATTCAATCTATAAAAAATCATTTTACACACATTCAAGTCCATTATTAATCAGCTCAATGTCAAATTCTTTTTGGTATTTGTAATCAACTGCTATAAACAGTGTCGTTTTTTTTTTTTTTTTATGATGACACAAATTCCTATTCGATGACAATAAAAAAAATGTTTGTTTTTTTTTTCGCAATACATTGATTTACCATGATAATTTTTATTGCGTAATTTACTTTAAAATATTAATGTTGATGACGAGCTACTATCCTTATCAAATAAATAAGCCCACTAACAATTTATTTCATTGCTCTTATTACATAAATATTCAGTTTTTTTCTAACATTTGTAATGAATATATTTTTTAAACTTGGAGAATTGTAGAAAAAAATTATTAACTATTTTAGAATTTTAATCTACTATTTTTTGCACAAATCTAGAAAAAAAATTTCGCTTAAAGTGAAATTTTTCGCACTAGTGCAGAAATTGGAAAAATTTTTTTTTATTGAATTAATGTGAAATAATTGAGCACTGTTTTTTTTTTTTTATATTTAATAAAGTATAAATATATGTGAAAATAACTTTTTTCGCACAAACATGAAAAATAGTGCGTAAAGTATAATTTTCCACACTAGTGTGTAAATCATAATTTTCCACACTCAAGCTAAAACTATCATTTTTTTGAAATGGTTTATTAAAAATGTATATTTTTCACATTAATGCGTAAAAATTGATTTTTCGCACTAGGGCTGAAAATATTACGATTCATAGGAGAATAAAAAAAAAATTAGAAATTAATTTTTATATTGAAATGGAAAATTTGTATTTAATCGAATATTTCTTAAATTGGATTTAAAGAAAAAAATTAAGTGAGTTTTTTTTCGAATTCTCCAAGTTTGAAAAATTAGAGTAGTTTTTTTTTTCTCACAAATGTTAAAAAAAATGTGCAACTTGTGTACAATTTTTTTTTTTTCACTTGTTGCACAATATATACTATTACCAACAGGCTTTTCCAGCAAACAAATGATTTTTTACATCGCAACTACTCAACTAGTTCAACATTTTGGATATGATCCATCATGAAATGAAAGTAATATTAGTAAATTAACATGAAACAATTTTTCTCTCTTCGATTTTTGTTTTCTGTTTCTCGTCAAATGAGCGTTTCACTTGTGTTTGTATCTATATGTATAAAATATGTATTTTTTTGTCTGTTTTTTTTTTTTTAATTTTTATGAAATTTATAAACGCAAAAAAATTTCAATTGAAGTTGTAAAAAATAAAGATGTATATATCACAAAAAAGATTAATTTCCCATGAAATTGGCACGCGAAAATAGAACTCAAGTTTTTTTTTTCAGTGTCGTGTATATATAAAGCACTAGAGAACCAACTAAAAGTTGGTTTTCAGTTTGTTAAACAAGTTTATCTTTGTACATAAACTTGAATAAAATTTTTTTGTTTTGTTTTTCTCGATTTTTTTCTGTCTTTTTTGGTACCTCGCTTATGATAAATCTCAGGCCCGCTACACAACGGAAGATTGAAACTGACATCTCGATAAGACATTTGCTGGTCTCATTGTTGAACAGCGGCCCGGTGTGAATGGGATCCCCCTTCTACTTTATTCTATACATTACTGAAACGCCATTGTACATTAGATTCGCATTCCTTCACGTTCGTTTTTGCACACGGCGGACAAATATGCCAATGCTGCAGATTGCAGCAGACCTCCGAACTTTGTTGGCATAAGTAAAAATCACATGGCAGGCGTATATATAATATATATTTTTTTGTTTTTATGAAATCACGAGGAGAGAAGAAGAAAAAAAACAGACTAACTATTCGTTCATAATTTGTGATTACTAGTTAACCATGTAAGGCCCTCGTAAAGTCCATCTCCCGTTGTTGCACATGATGGCTGCACATACCAATTTCTGTCTCGTATTCTTGTGAGACCCAATTTTTCCTGAATTTCGTGCGGTTTCATAGCTGAAATTATCAATAACTTGATTAGTATTCAAAATAAACTAATTGATCATCATCAATTAACTTTAACAATTAAAAAAATCACTTGAAAATGAAAAAAAAATTTTTTTTTTTTCTATTTTAACAAGACTTTATAGATAATTCTAAAAATAATACAAAATTAAATTTAATATCTAAACCTAATTATTGTCACATCTCAGATTTTTTTTTTGTCATCATGGCACTCAAGAGTAGCAAATACATAAAATAGCATCATTGAGTGACAATATTTAATTGAATTTTTTAATTAAACAAAAAAAATAAGTTTACTAACGAATATACATTGTTAGTCATTTGGGCTATAAAAAAAACATGACAATGTACATCGCCAAATGAAATAAAAAAAAAGATTAATCTTGGACTTTGATAAAATTATCTACAGAATGATCGAAAAGTGTTTTAATTAAGAATTCGTGTTGAAATTGATTTTTCAATTTTAAACTACAATCAATAATATAGAATTTTTCAAAAAAATCAAAAAATCTTTTAATAAGAAAATGTAGAAAAGATGATTTTTAATCGATCGCTAAGAAAAAATAATTAGAATAAAAATAACCTATTAAAAATCTAATGTCAAACGCACAAAGAAAAAAAATAAATAAACTCACCATCGGGAAGATCTTGCTTGTTAGCAAATATAAGAATAATTGCATCTCTCATTTCCCTGTCATTAATAATTCGATGAAGCTCTTGACGAGCCTCGTCAATTCGATCTCGATCAGCACAGTCAACTACAAAAATAAGTCCTTGCGTTCCAGTGTAGTAATGACGCCAAAGCGGACGAATTTTATCTTGCCCTCCTACATCCTACAACAATACAATAATTCCATGATTAATTCATCCATTAAAACTGAAAAAAAAACAACTCACCCAGACGTTGAATTTGACATTTTTGTATGTAACAGTTTCTACATTAAATCCTACAGTGGGAATAGTTGTCACACTCTGTCCTAATTTCAGTTTATACAATATGGCTAATCATTATGGTTAAGGTTAATACTGTAAAATATTTTTTTTACTAAAAAAAAAAACTGTTTTTTCCACTCAACAAAAAAGGATACTTGTTTTTCCAGCTGCGTCTAGGCCCAGCATGAGGATGCGCATCTCCTTGTTGCCAAAGATTTTTGACAAAAGTTTGCCCATCTTCTTGGCTCATGAATTTCTATATACACTGTACCTAGATAAGCCAAGAGAAACAAAAAAAAATTATAGCAAAGCCGGGAATTACAGAGTGATTAGATCGATAAATTGACAGCATGGTGATTTTTTAATCTCGAAAGTGTGAAAAAATGAGTTGATTTGTGTCGATACATAACGAGTGATAATTCATGGCTGAATTAATCAAGTTAATCAAGGATGAGAGACCGGAAAAAAGTGTTAGTAATGCGGAAACATGAGCTGATTGAGCAAGTGGTGAAATTCCGTGGGTTTGGAAAGGTTAAGTTGTCAACGGCGTCCAATGGAATTCGATAGATTGACGTTGGAATAATTGATGTGACGAATTGAGTAGGCGAAATAGGCGTGGACATATATATAATAAATTATGATGTACAAATTCTATTAATTGAATTGACAAGGACGTTGTGGGAACGGTGAAAAAGTAACAGTATTTCAGACAAACCGCCAGCAGTTGTTAACCTTTGCATTGCTTGATGAATTGTTAGTGATTTATTGGAGGATTTAAAATGAGTGTGGTATAAAATTACATTGTCGATAAATATACTTACCAAAAAGCATCTACACCGCAGTAATAATTTATAATCAACAAACGAGCACATCACAACACATACTTGCAATCATCTATGCCACTGTCCCAGCCCATCATCACGGCCTCGGCTGTTGGCGGCATTGCTATCGTTCCGCCGCTGCCAACCGAAGCGCGCGAAAATTTAAAAAACAGTTGCTGCACTAAAACATAAAATTATGTAACTAAATATTGAGATTTATTTAGAGGGGACGATGGGATTTAGTAGAAAAAAATGTGCATAAAAATTTCTCGGAGATCTGGTGAACAACTGACTCTGTTTTTTGGCTGTTAACTTGGAAAGTTTGAGAATTGAAGCAAAAATCTAAAGGTACAAATTCATGCGAACGATAATGGCTTCTAATAATCTGATTGGCTTTCCAGACAGACATTTTGTTTAAGAGCCAATCAGATTATTAGAAACCATTATCGCCCGTGAATATCGCTAGCATGAATTTGGACCTTGAAAGGTCCTTAATAGACAGACATTTTGTTTAAGAGCCAATCAGATTATTAGAAACCATTATCGCCCGTGAATATCGCTAGCATGAATTTGGACCTTGAAAGGTCCTTAATACTATACTATTTTTCGTCATAGCGGGAGAAAATGGGGTTTTTGCTCCCTCCTGTTCGGGAGCAATCTCGCTCCCGAAAAAGAGGGAGCAAAAACCCTATTTTCTAAAATGGGGTTTTTGCTCCCTCCTGTTCGGGAGCAATCTCGCTCCCGAAAAAGAGGGAGCAAAAACCCTATTTTCTCCCGCTATGACGAAAAATAGTATGTTTACCTCGGGATGCAAAAAAGGTTATTTTTTGACCGTGAATTCTTGCCCTCGCCTTCGGCTCGGGCAGTAAACTTTTCACGGTCGTAATGACCTCCTTTGCTCCCTTCGTGAACAATGTACTATTTTGTGATGTATTTTATACCGACTCTTCTTCGACTCGAAAAAATTTAATGGCTTCCAAATGAACAATAAGCTTATATAGTTATAAAGCATCGTAAAAAATTTGAAAATTATTTTTAAACGCATGAAATACGTATATAATAATGTTTTTATCATCAGAGCTTGTAGAGGACATCATGCGAGTGACTTTGGATATATATATTATAACGATTTCGTCAAGAGCGCTCGCAGTCAGCATTTCATATATACGCGTTTACTTATTCATTACGTATTAAATTCTTGTTCGACGCATCATGTGAATTTGATGTCCAAGATGATTTTTTCGACGAGGAAAATAGTCCCGCTACTATTCGCGCTGATTAATCAAGTGATGAATGGTAAGTTTAATACAATTTGTGTATATAGAATTTGCAGTCTGGAAGACTGACCAAGTGCTGATTGGTCGTAAATACTCTGTTGCAAAGTAATGTAATGTAATGTAATGTAATTTTATTAAATAGGCCGTAGGACAAAGTCCTCTAACGGTAGTGCTGATTGGTCGTAAATACTCTGTTGCAAAGTAATGTAATGTAATGTAATGTAATTTTATTAAATAGGCCGTAGGACAAAGTCCTCTAACGGCCTAAAGACGATACAAAAAAAAAAATGTACAGAGTTATAAAGACGCACGTAAGTGCAAACAAACAACAGAAAAAATGCTAGTTATAGTTTTATAAGAAATATATGCTAGTAACTGTTCTGTAAGTAATAATAAATGTAAAAGTAAAGGTCTCTCAACGTCAATTATAATTGAAAATAATATATTGCAAGAAGCTATCACAATGATAAAGCACAATAAAAAAACAGAAATGATTTGACCAGACACTAGAGCACTGCACTTGCGACCTCAGCTCGCTCCACAGTAGAAGCTATCACAATGATAAAGCACAATAAAAAAACAGAAATGATTTGACCAGACACTAGAGCACTGCACTTGCGACCTCAGCTCGCTCCACAGCCATGAGTCGATTGTAACAGCCAGCCTTAAAGACAGCTAATGACGACGAAGTGGTGATTGCTGGTGGCAGAGAATTCCAAAATGCAGTACCTACTAACAGGAATGAGCGTTGCAAGGTTGGCAGAGAATTCCAAAATGCAGTACCTACTATCAGGAATGAGCGTTGCAAGGTTGACGTCCGAGGTATTGGCGCGAGAAGCGTGTCTGTACGGCTGTCAAAGTAACTCTATATCCCATGATTCTTGCAGAACGACATCCAATCGATGGATATAAATTTAGAATTATGTTTCGGCGCGAAATGTCGGCCAAATTTGATCCGCATTGGATGAATATATAGTGTTTGCTCCGAAAATATTTGACGGAATGACAAATCAACCTCTTTATTTTAAAACACCTTCAAATCGTTAGAATCAACGATAAATAATATTTTTAATAAAGACAAGAAAATTTGTCGTCATGATTGTATGATCAGCTGACAGTCGTGTCATTGCATTCTTTGTTCTTAAAAATCTATGAAGAATTTTAATTATTAAGAAAAACAAAATTTGGGCTCGTAATTTAAATATATTAACGATGGTTTTTTCTTGATAAAATAATCAGGACAACATCATGAATTAGGGTTAAAAATACTATACGGGACGTGGCCGACTGTACTAGAGGTGGCCGGCTATAACTATAGCACATTCACCCTAGCATAATTTTTGACGGAAAAAAGTTTTTCGCGATTATTTTTTCGTAATGAAAAAGTTATTTCTTATTAAAACTGTCATGCAAAATAGCAATATTTAAATAATTTTTCCTCATACGCCCATAAAAAATTTCTTTTTCACCCGGTTTAAGTGAGTTGGAACTGACTCATTTTAACCCGGCGTAAAGAAATGTTGAATATTGCACTGAGAGAACAATTTAATTATATTTAACGCAGAAATATATTTGGTAGATGACTGAATTTTAGCTTCATGTTACTTTGAAAAACACGTTTAATTTTTTTTTTTATCGAGTCAAATTATTTTTATTCTTTAATTATTTTTTCTGATGACGGATACAAAATGTCGTTAAAGTCTATATGTTCTATTACAAAAATAAAAGTTATCTATAATATTAATCCGATATCAGGGTTTATTATGATAAAAAATGTGTCAGTGCATGTTTCCATTTTGTTAGACTTAAAGTCTATATAGTTTTATAAATTTTTTCGACTAAAACTAATAAATTTTTTTTAGTTTTATTTTTTAGTATAATGAAAGAATTATTTAAAATTGAAGCTGTCATATAAAATGAAACATTTAAGTGATTTTTTTTTTTTGAAATCTTGATTTTGCAATTTCTTAATATTTTAATATTTTGAAGTTGATAAGTGCCATTGAAGACTTTTTATCGGCTAGATAAAGTTTTTTCAATGATTTTTAGATCTTAAAAAAAAATAAAATTACTATTCTTAGCATAATCAAATGCAAAAAATGTTCCATTTTCAGCACCATTTTACTTGAGGACTGTGAATGAGTCCCAATGACTAAAAAAATTATCGAGGGTGAATCTATAGAGTTAAACTGCACATGTGAAGCGAGAATAGAATTTTATATTCAATCAAAAATAATTTATGCTACAAATTACGAATTTATATCCAATTAATTCAACGAAATCGATAAACGTCTATAGAAAGTTGGCTTCGAAATTAAGTGGACTAATTTACTAAACGAAGAAATTTATAAATATGAAGCTATATTCTTAACGAAAATACGTATCCTGCAGAATTAATTTGTATTCTGCGAGGTTTTACGACAATTATTAACTTGATTGATTATTCAATAATAAAATACAGTCCCAGGAACGACTTTCAGACTAAAAATTTTCCCGAGATTCTAACTAAAATTGGGTAAGAAAAAAACGCTTAAAATTCGTATTTCTTTTAATTCAATTTTTTTCAATTTGTTCATAATTTTTGCAGAGAAACAACAGAGTATTATACAATTTAGCTGAAGCATATGAGTTGGATATCGATGGGCGTAGCAACAGGTAAGAAGATTTATCATGTTCGACTTGGAACCTAAAGTAATTTCTTCATTTTCCATATACTGCAATCTATTTGTGTCAATCAATTAAAAACTATATTTTTTTTATTTAACAGACAGGGCTATACTCTTCCACCGAAGAATGCGTTCACGGAGATTCCACAGCGAGGATTATCTCGGCGCGAAATCACATATTTTGACGATGTTCTTGTCAGCTAGCACGTTAGCAGGCTAGCGGGCTAGATGACAACAATATCGTTAAGATATGCTATTTCGAATTGGTACAAAGACTCTATAATACCGATTGCTATCGTGTAAAAAAAGAGAGATGGCAATCTGTAAACGGGCTACCGACTGACGAGATGTAAGCAAAGTTATGAAGATACCTGCGTAAGCATTTTACAAGGGACTTTATTGATTGCAGATATAAAAACATGAACTACTGCTCGGAGGACGACCCACAACTGAGGCGTACATTTTCGGATCTGGTTGAGACTATTTACAAAATGCTGGCAGACATGTCGCAAAAGTGAGTGTCGTTAAAGACAAATAGTTTTTTCTTTGCCGTATGCCATTAATGAATCACAGTATGACGCAAAAATTATTTTTCTAGAATTTCGTTGAGCTGACTCGGATTCAGTTTATCGACGATAAAGAGGTGCCAAATAGTCCAACAGACGTGGTAAAATTAGAAAATCTCCAAAAGCCTTCAGACTCAAATTTCGTAAGTTTTCATATTCGTGATAGAAATCATTCGTGCAAAGAATCCAAATTACATCGTCTGCAAATACTCTTATTGAATGAAAGTTAGATAGTTAACAAGATATCCGGAATTCTTCATTAAAACTTATGGTATTTTTGCAATCACTGCAGATTTTTCCGGAAATTCAAAACATCGTTAGTGTAATTACACTGCAGAAAACATCTTTCCGCTCGGTACTTGTTTTTTTTGTAGGCATGATTTCGTGAATGAAACGGAAGTGCGTTCCCGGATACCGGGGAGGCGCGCGGTATTCAATCGGACCAATGAGGGCGCGCGGGGGGTAGTGATGTACGTAGCGCGGGCGGGTATAGAGAATATGTGTAATTACGAGATATTTTGGAGAAAAAAAATTCAGAACCTTTCTATAGCAGTCAATAAGTTCTCTTTTCACTCAAATACAATTTTTTACGAGAGTTTTCCAGCCTAAGAAAAATCGTTTATAGAATATCTAGCAAATGACATAAGTTTCGTTGAAGAAAAGTGCGTGGAAAAAAGTACCTTGAGTCTTACGGAGCGCGCAGTGAAGTTTACAGTTTAGCCCGAAACCCATCGACTGTCAGCCGACTCTCAGCTAGCCAGAGCGCTGAGATGGCTCAAAAGGTCACAGTTTACGGTGCGAAACCGTAAACTACACAGATCTTTTTTTCCGTGTATCTTCATTGTATGCCGGTTCAGAGCGCTGAGATGGCTCAAAAGGTCACAGTTTACGGTGCGAAACCGTAAACTACACAGATCTTTTTTTCCGTGTATCTTCATTGTATGCCGGTGATGCATGAAAATATGACTGAAAAATTATTTTTCTAACACTTCGTTGAGCTGACAAATACCTGTACTTCATCCAACTGATTCGAGAGTAATGGCATACAAGAAGAGATACACGGAAACAAAGATCCGTGAAGTTTACGGTTGAGCACTATAAACTGTGACCTACTAAGCCATTATTCGAGAGTAATGGCATACAAGAAGAGATACACGGAAACAAAGATCCGTGAAGTTTACGGTTGAGCACTATAAACTGTGACCTACTAAGCCATCTTAGCGCTCTGACTGGCTGAGAGTCAGCTTCCTGTCGATGGTTTTCGGGCTAAACTGTAAACTTCACTGCGCGTTCCATATAAGACTCACGGTACTTTTTTCCGTGTATTTTTCTCCAACGAGACTTATTGCTTTTGCAACATGTTCTATAAACGATTTTTCTTAGGCTGGAAAACTCTCGTTGATAGAAAATTGTATTTGAGTGAAAAGAAATCTTATTATAGATTTCAGATCTCAGCTTTGTTTTTACGAGAAAAAAGAAGCGACATTTTCCTACCCTGCGAACAAAAATGCAATTAATACCTGACTTTTTATGCTTATGATGAGAGGTCAATCTTAAAATTAAAAATTTTTGAGCTGGTCTGAACAATTTTTTATTATAAACAAATTTCAGATGATATTTTTAATTTTCAAACTTTCACAGATTAATTTTTTTGAATAGTTTTCCTAGACTAGTATATTTTTATTGATAGAATATTCTATATTTAAGTGACAGGACATCTTTCTGACTCCCAGAAAATTTGCAGATTCTTTTCTTTAAGAATTTCACAAAATAGCGTTATTTTTATATTTCTATGTGCAATTTTTGAGCTTTGTGCTGTGGAATTATTGTATATTCTGATATTATTTGAAAATAAAATATGTAATTTTATAGAACCTTGTTCCATGCTTTGAAATTTTTTAGTATCGACCCCAAGTCCTTACTCCCTGCACAATCGACCTTGAAACCTGTCCAGCCAAGTGACAAACGCTTTTTAAAAAATTGGATCCATTTTAATTCACCCTAATATCCGCTGGGTAATTGAAAAAAAGTGTGTGCCTTTTGAAATTCTGCGCCTTATGAATTCGCCTCGTATTAAGTTAAACATTAATAACTACATATAACCCATGATTTAGCATTTTAAAAAAGTGTGTGCCTTTTGAAATTCTGCGCCTTATGAATTCGCCTCGTATTAAGTTAAACATTAATAACTACATATAACCCATGATTTAGCATTTAAATTATCGTGTATACTATCATAAAAATTGTTTTTCTACTCTGGATTGCATCGAGTACGGTTGTGATAATCGTCGTTTTAGCAGCATTATAAGAAAAACTAGCAAAACCGTCAAGGGAAAAAGAATAAGAGCTCCGTACCTTTTTCAACATGTTTAGATTTGTGATAATCGTCGTTTTAGCAGCATTATAAGAAAAACTAGCAAAACCGTCAAGGGAAAAAGAATAAGAGCTCCGTACCTTTTTCAACATGTTTAGAAGTATTGCGTCTACTGTAAGACGACATTACCGCAAATATTGCCTCTTAATAGTCACAAGTACAAATTTTCATTTTATAACTCAAAATAATTATTTTAATATGTTTATTATCTCATTATTTTGCATTATGATAATATTTACAATGTAGCTCCGTACCTTTTTCAACATGTTTAGAAGTATTGCGTCTGCTGTAAGACGACATTACCGCAAATATTGCCTCTTAATAGTCACAAGTACAAATTTTCATTTTATAACTCAAAATAATTATTTTAATATGTTTATTATCTATTTTGCATTATGATAATATTTACAATGAAATTGATTTTATAAAAAATTCTGACACATTTTTGAATCTTTCCCTACCGACTGCAAGTATTCTGACAACCGTCCTTGGAGTATTGTCGGTTGTGACATTTTTGGTCTCTCGTATTTAATTTGCTTTTACGACTTAACCATTGTATTGAGGGATAAAATATCTACAACCGTCCTTGGAGTATTGTCGGTTGTGACATTTTTGGTCTCTCGTATTTAATTTGCTTTTACGACTTAACCATTGTATTGAGGGATAAAATATCAATTTTCAATATAGGTAACTGAACACTTTCTTATTAAAAATATTCATTTTGCAATTAACTGGATTTCTCTGAAAACTACTAGCGATTAAATGAAAATTGTCACAGCCATACTTAGTCGCTCCTACCACTTGGTTTTATAGAATCTCTGAAAACTACTAGCGATTAAATGAAAATTGTCACAGCCATACTTAGTCGCTCCTACCACTTGGTTTTATAGAATTTTAAATATACTTAATGAGGTGACGGAAAAAAGTTTTCGAAAATAATTCTGTTTTCTATTTCTATCATTGTTCTTCCGTTAGGTATAAACATTATCAATATGTACAGTGTTAAATAAATCATCAATAAAAGTTTTCGAAAATAATTCTGTTTTCTATTTCTATCATTGTTCTTCCGTTAGGTATAAACATTATCAATATGTACAGTGTTAAATAAATCATCAATTACTTCCCATCCACACGAAATGAACATCTGAAAATGAAGGAAGGTATAAATTTTACTCAAATGTTGAATAAAAAAAAAACATGATCGATTATAAGTCAAATTATAATTAATAATGAAATGAACATCTGAAAATGAAGGAAGGTATAAATTTTACTCAAATGTTGAATAAAAAAAAAACATGATCGATTATAAGTCAAATTATAATTAATAATTTATATTTTTTGCAGGCAACGTATTATATCAAGTCAGAACAGTGTTAAAATAAAAAAAAAACATGATCGATTATAAGTCAAATTATAATTAATAATTTATATTTTTTGCAGGCAACGTATTATATCAAGTCAGAACAGTGTTAAAAAGAGTTTGCAGAGTAGAACTAATGCCTAAGATATCCAACTAATGCCCTAATCGATGATCGAATTCAAAATAAATTTTTTAAAGCAGTCAAATTGCACAGCAAACAAACAACCAAATTAAACCCTACTTCAAATCCTATAATGCCCTAATCGATGATCGAATTCAAAATAAATTTTTTAAAGCAGTCAAATTGCACAGCAAACAAACAACCAAATTAAACCCTACTTCAAATCCTATTTCCGAATCCGTAATTTCAACCTATGACAGAGCTATCGAAAAATCAAATCGAGATATCGTCAATACAGAGCATCAAGTAGCAAATTTAAAGTGTAAACTTCATCAAACCAACTTAAAACTCAATAAGACAAAGAATTTGAAAAACAAACTAGAAAAACGAAATTATTTCGTGGGTGAAACTTTGAATAACATTAAATACGCGATCGCCTGCACTCTCAAAGTAAATTGAATTACGAAAATATCGTGTCACTATATAATGCCAAAAGCGCGTACATATTTTTATCTTTTTCATTAATTCTTACAATAACTCAGTAAGAAAGAGAAATAACAAAAAATTTTATTCGAATCAAATGATAGAAAATAAAATTCTCTACAAAAAATGTAGGGTGAATTTTTGCTTTATTTTGCTTTTTTTCCGAGATATCTTAAAAAATCAAAATTACTAAAAAAAACCAAAGCAAATACAAAAAATGTTATTCCACGTTTTTTATAAAAAATTTCATTTCAAATCTTTTTACTCAAGTAAAATTTTGTTGTTATTTTGCTTATTGTTACCGAGTTATTGTCAAAAAACTAAGAAAAAAAAAAATCAAAATACCAAAATAATAATTTTTCCGTCTCAACCAAACAGCCTAAAATTCATTCTTAATCCATTAACATGAATAAAATATAAATATTACTCAGTAATTGTTAATTTTAAGAATTTTTTAATTTAAATACATCCTTCTGATAATAATGACGCGATATATTCGAAAAAAACTTAAAAGCAAAAATTAGTAATAATTATTAATGTTTTTTTTTAGTTTGTTGACTCAAAGACAAATTTTAGCGATATGACACCCAATGAGTTGATCGCTCATCTTCAAAATCTCATTCAAATAAAATAATTCAAGTAAATAAATTATTTAACACCTTACCAAGAAAAAAACAAATTTGTTTTCCTAATTTTTATGAAGAAAAAATATATCATTTAGATTTATTTTTTTTGATCCGTTCAATTTTATGATCGGGCTTGATGAATTTCTTGACCTTAGCTTTGTTGACTTTCCTGTAAAACAATTATTAAAACATCAATAATTAATTCCTAGAAAAAATTTTAATGTACTTAATTATGAAAATAACATTTTTTTTTCGTAAAAAATTAATAAACAAGTTATCATATTGTTAAGAAAAAATACTTACATGACACGAGTTCCCGGTGCGACGATGTTTCTCAACTGCAACGACTTGTATCGGTCCTTGAGTAAATTTCCAGTCGGTGCACTACACCGTAAATTAGGTGCTAACTCCTCGCTCATTTTAAAATTAGGTTCAGGTGCCCTCAAACTTTGTTTTAGACAAAACTTTTGGTTCTTTAGCCTTGAAGGCCTTCAGTTTTTCGCGTTTTTTCTGCAACATCGCCTTTAACTCGGCTTTTCGTAAATTCTTCTGCAAAAATCTCAGTTTATAAAGATCACCAATTTTCCTCTTCTCAATTTTTCCCAATTTGCGCTCAAACGCCAATTTTTTTTGTTCCATCTGTTTGCGTCGTTGTCGGCGAGTTTTTTTGATATTTTTCACCGGTGGATTGACAGATTTCACAATCAGATCACCCTCATCATCGGATATTTCCTCCTTTACACCAGTGGGCAGTCCTTCGGACGATTCCTTCAGCCAATCCTGTTCCCGCTTCTGCGCCGACACCTTCTGGAACATTTTTCGGGTCACTCGATCGAGATGGGCCTCCTCTTTTATGAGTTTCTGCTCATTCTCGGCCACCTGGCGCAACAGATCCTGATGATCTTCGTACGAGGGGTTGTAAGACGTGCCAGGATGAGGCACATCAACTGCCGGGACGATTGACGGTTTCCTAAAGAGAGAAACTGGGACCTTACGCTTGCGGATGCCCTTGTGAGCCAGCGTATGCCTCATTGTATCTGAGCTCAGCCACTCTGGATCGATTTTCGGCAAACCTTCAGGCTTTTCCTGCCAAATATCGACGTTGAACTCACCCCGCTTCGGTCGAAATTCCCGCTTGGCTGTTGCAAGCTTACGGTTCACCGCTGCGAGCTTTGCCGTTTTTGTTTGATACCCACTAGCTTTGCGAACAGCCTCGATGCGTCGTGTAATCGGATTTTTGCGCTCTTTAGGGGTTTTCACGCGATTCCGCTTAGAAATTGGGTCTGGCACTGCTGTTAAAGGCTTCAGCAGAGCGTAACACTCTGGCTCGGCAGTTTTCAACCTTTTTCTGATCGCCTGCTTCGTCGAGCTGTCGGTAATGACTTTTGATGGCTTAGTATCAATAGCAAACAAGTCCTCGTCCGGTCTTTTGGCGAAAGGAGCCCCGAGACGTTCCTCCAACCTTAGGTCCTCGAGAAATTTGTCGATGTCTTTCGTGTCTACGTGTTTTCGCCATAATTTTTTCGTTTTTTTCGACACTCTACGACGCTTTTTAACGTCCTCCGATTTTATTTGTACTTTTACCATCACAATTTTTAAAGAAAATATAACCTTCGATGTACACGTTGGGGGAAATAAAAGACAATTCGAGACAATTGAGGTTATGTTGCGTGAGGAAATATGATTTTAGCCAGCAGAGGTCAGAAACTGCAGTGCTCAATTTTCGTCAATTTCTTCTCTGCAAGTTGTGGAACCAGGTGGCCTGTTGCGTGAGGAAATATGATTTTAGCCAGCAGAGGTCAGAAACTGCAGTGCTCAATTTTCGTCAATTTCTTCTCTGCAAGTTGTGGAACCAGGTGGCCGCCATTAAATGGGGATGTGTCTATTCGGACCCCATACGGTATACCGTATAGCACATACGGTATACCGTACACGGTATACCGTAGAGGGGGTATTTTTGCCGAGTTTTTAAGAGGACTGTATACCGTATTCCATACGGTATACCGTATAGCACATACGGTATACCGTACACGGTATACCGTAGAGGGGGTATTTTTGCCGAGTTTTTAAGAGGACTGTATACCGTATGTGAAAATGCGCCAAAACGCGCTTATGTCAATTTTGGTCATTTACCACACGGTATATACCGTGTGGTAAATTACCGACTGGACGGTATACCATGCACGGTATACCGTCATACCGTAGATAATATACGGTATATTTACCGCAAGATGTCGCCCCCTTGTGATTATTTTTAAAATACAGTAAATATGATTATTTTGTATATTTTGATGACAGTAATTTAGAGGTTG
This sequence comes from Macrocentrus cingulum, assembly GCA_002156465.1. Taxonomy (NCBI): domain Eukaryota; kingdom Metazoa; phylum Arthropoda; class Insecta; order Hymenoptera; family Braconidae; genus Macrocentrus; species Macrocentrus cingulum. The sequence goes on along the minus strand of MVJL01000603.1, from coordinate 6,841 downwards.
TAAACACATTTGAATCCACTACACTTCTATCGGCCATATCGAAACTATCGACCTGCCACCTATAGGGCTTGGTGATCGCCAATAGCACATACGGTATACCGTACACGGTATACCGTAGAGGGGGTATTTTTGCCGAGTTTTTAAGAGGACTGTATACCGTATACGGTATACCGTACACGGTATACCGTAGAGGGGGTATTTTTGCCGAGTTTTTAAGAGGACTGTATACCGTATACGGTATACCGTATACGGCATACCGTATGTGAAAATGCGCCAAAACGCGCTTATGTCAATTTTGGTCATTTACCACACGGTATATACCGTGTTGTAAATTACCGACTGGACGGTATACCATGCACGGTATACCGTCATACCGTAGATAATATACGGTATATTTACCGCAAGATGTCGCCCCCTTGTGATTATGTAAATTACCGACTGGACGGTATACCATGCACGGTATACCGTCATACCGTAGATAATATACGGTATATTTACCGCAAGATGTCGCCCCCTTGTGATTATACCGTACACGGTATACAGTCATACGAGCCCGACGGTTCTAAATCCGGCCGGAGTCGTAATTTATTTTTATTTGGTCATTATTATCACACGGTATACCGTCTTCAAATCACCTCGCCGCCATACTTAATCATATGTTGTCACGTGGCCGGAGTCGTAATTTATTTTTATTTGGTCATTATTATCACACGGTATACCGTCTTCAAATCACCTCGCCGCCATACTTAATCATATGTTGTCACGTCACAACACCCGCAAACAATTATCTCTCACTACATGTAGTGAGAGATATTTGTTTTTTTGGTCGCAAAAAGCAAAAACAGTTTATGTAAAAAGTTTTTTTGATCCAAAGTATTACACCATCGATTGTCAGCAGAACCAATGTCGCTCAGGATATGGAGTATAAATATTTGCAGGTAGGTATAACCGCTTGTAATTATACTAAGTAAAATATGATTGACAACTTGTTTACCTTATAGAAAAAATAATCAACTCCATAATTCCGCCGACTTGGCGCACGAGTCCCTACTGCTCACGACCGCTCTCCGATTGAACTACGAGTACAACGACACACAGTCGATTCTTATGGGTGTTGGCAACCTGGAGAACAAGAAAAAGGATGATCAAGAGTCAAGTAAAAATTGCCGTAGAAGCTTTGAAAATGTGTCGAGTTATGAAAGTCCTTGGGTGTTGGCAACCTGGAGAACAAGAAAAAGGATGATCAAGAGTCAAGTAAAAATTGCCGTAGAAGCTTTGAAAATGTGTCGAGTTATGAAAGTCCAAAAGCAGATGCTCTCCAAGTCGTGGGTACGCTCGTACGACGCCATACCCTCAACCTGAGCGACCGCCAGTGCAGCAACATTACTCGCACCATAATCTCGACGCCGGCAAGTGCTTTCTCCTTCTGTCTCCTTTATGAACTACAATATGTAGCATTTTTAATGGTTATGTTACGTTGTTTGTGTGGCTGTGGCGGACCCCGGAGTCATTACTCGTTATTGGTCTCACTACCTCCTGGATGCATCAACAGTAAAAATATTGTGCCGTGTGGAAAGCGAAAAAGCAGATGCTCTCCAAGTCGCGGGTACGCTCGTACGACGCCATACCCTCAACCTGAGCGACCGCCAGTGCAGCAACATTACTCGCACCATAATCTCGACGCCGGCAAGTGCTTTCTCCTTCAGATAAATTCTTGTCCTCCCGGCCACACGGACGAGAATATCCATCTGCCAGATCCGTGGAGCCAATTTCTCGCCAAGCAGGTGCAGTTTATTAGCGACCACAGCAGCCCACAGATTCCAGCAGACACTTTCTCCTTCAGATAAATTCTTGTCCTCCCGGCCACACGGACGAGAATATCCATCTGCCAGATCCGTGGAGCCAATTTCTCGCCAAGCAGGTGCAGTTTATCAGCGACCACAGCAGCCCACAGATTCCAGCAGACACAGGAAGCGTCGCGGCGATGCCCAACGATGTCAGCAGCGGCAGGGATAAGTCAGCAGGCATATTAGGTTTATCGCGATAAGGGCTGTGGACGAGAATATCCATCTGCCAGATCCGTGGAGCCAATTTCTCGCCAAGCAGGTGCAGTTTATTAGCGACCACAGCAGCCCACAGATTCCAGCAGACACAGGAAGCGTCGCGGCGATGCCCAACGATGAAGTCAGCAGGCATATCAGGTTTATCGCGATAAGGGCTGGGCACTGGCCGAGGATCACATTCATTCCACAATCTGGCATCAGGCAGCGTCGCTAAAACACGTCCAGGAAGCCGTGCGGGCATTCGAAAAGCTGCTGAGCCCCTCGAGCAAGCAACCGGCGACGTAGCAGGCAGCATTCCTCCGTGAATTCCTGCACATACGTAATCTACTGCAAGCTGCGGCTGTGTCGCACTTTCTGGGGCTTCCCGAGCTGCCGCTGCGGCTCACCGACGGGAACGAGATTAAACTTGCTGCTCGGGCTACTGCCTGAAACATCGAGTGACCACGAAATCGTGGTCAGGGTGACATTTGAGGACGAGGATGACTCGCGGTGGGCAAAACTCGAGGAAATAGTTGTGGCAGAGGCTCAGAGATCTGTATCGATGATTTTCAAGCCCACAATCATGCTCTACTCGAGTAAGAGCAACAACGGCGCAAAGCCCAACGCGGTCGTTGACAAGCCCATACATTTTTCCATTGAATTGTACAATCCCCTGAGGATTTCTATTGCTCTGACCAAGATCAAACTCATCTGGGTGTTTACTCACGACGGCCAGACGGCCAGCAATGAGACAATAACGGAAAACTCGTTGGCAGAAGCGAGTTCAGTCGATGCGAGCACGTTGATGCTGTTTTACAGCCCCTATCACGCGAACGAATCGTTCTGTCGTGCACACCGACCTAGATCGGCGACCTGCGTATCCTCGGCATCAGTTACTGCCTGCTAGATCCGCAGGCAAGCCTTGATCCACCGGTTGTCAACCCCTCGGTGGTCATTCAGGGCAAACGACTCCTCACCGTGTGCGGACCCAAGTCGAAAAGCGCCAAACAACGCCCAGACGTCAGTGTCTTTGGCCCGGATTACTGACTAAAAATGTGCGTTCGGCGACCTGCGTATCCTCGGCATCAGTTACTGCCTGCTAGATCCGCAGGCAAGCCTTGATCCACCGGTTGTCAACCCCTCGGTGGTCATTCAGGGCAAAAAACTCCTCACCGTGCGCGGACCCAAGTCGAAAAGCGCCAAACAACGCCCAGACGTCAGTGTCTTTGGCCCGGATTACTGACTAAAAATGTGCGTTGTGGACCGGGCGCCTTTTATGCAAGTTTCCTTCAGTAAAACCCCGGCAGAGATGCTCTGCGCCGAGATGCAGAGGGTCGAGGTGACGCTAAAACACATCGGAAACAGGCCGTTGACAAATGTACACGTGAGATCCAGTAATTCCGAGTTTTTCTACGTGGAAAGTGTCCAAAAAAATGATTTAAAGTGCCACAGCGCCGTCAGGAGGATTTCCCTATCGCCGGCGGATGTCTTTGCGTACGTGGATTTCGTCGAGAGACAAAGCATCATGCTCCAGAACTCGGCAGGCACGTTTAATTATGTACAGAGGATGGATTCGGAGTCGTCACTGGCGCGAATGACGCGATTGAGACTTCGAAATCTGTAAACCAGTTCGCAAGAATGGTGCACTGTTTAATTATGTACAGAGGATGGATTCGGAGTCGTCACTGGCGCGAATGACGCGATTGAGACTTCGAAATCTGTAAACCAGTTCGCAAGAATGGTGCACAATCTGCACACGATCAACTTCTTCATATATGTATATCTAACAATCATTATATACAATATATACATATATCTTTTGTTAATTCTATTTTTTAATTCTATGCATTTAATAGTATTGCCAGTGCAAATAAAATATATCAATACGTTTGACATGAGACAAAAACATTGATAAATATGTATAATCCGTATTTTGACGTGAGCTATTGTTTTTCCGCAATCCAATCCCGTACGAACTCGCGAGCACCCCTCGTCCAATATTTTGCCAAAAGTTTAATCTGAATATCGCCGCCTAGCAATGCATCCGAAAATTTTTCTGCACGGCTAGATACGTCCGATTTAGATATCTTATGGCGCAAAGTAGAAATCGCAACAATCTCGGTTTCCGAAAAACTGAGCCATTCCAATAACGATTGTACTTTGGGATTAATTGAAACGTCAGTGCTTGCCAAGGTTGCTGGTTCCGCATTGTCGACGGTTGATGGTGATGCAGCATTGTCGACTGGAGTGATTGAACTCTGTCATAAAATAAAATAATTGTTTTCAAAAATATATAAAAGAAACAACCGAGGAAATAAATGAATAAAACACTCTAAAAAAATCAAAAACATGCAATACAACTACAATTTAAAACATTAATAAATTAAATTAAATGAAAAATTCATTTCAATTGAAAACATAAGTAAAAAAATGATTCAAATTATAAGCGAATTAGTAAATCAAATTCAATAAAAAAATTAATAAAAAATAAAATTTAAATATTAAAGAAAATAAAAATAAAACATTATAGTCTAAGATCCCGCGACATCCAAACGTGCCCTTGTGTAATTCGTTGCAATCATGATCTATTCGATAGATCATGATCCAACGTAGTCATCCCCCCAGGGTTGCCACCCCTGATGAAGTTGCTAATATTTTTAAAAAAATCTAGATCCGCAGGCAAGCCTTGATCCACCGGTTGTCAACCCCTCGGTGGTCATTCAGGGCAAACGACTCCTCACCGTGTGCGGACCCAAGTCGAAAAGCGCCAAACAACGCCCAGACGTCAGTGTCTTTGGCCCGGATTACTGACTAAAAATGTGCGTCGTGGACCGGGCGCCTTTTATGCAAGTTTCCTTCAGTAAAACCCCGGCAGAGATGCTCTGCGCCGAGATGCAGAGGGTCGAGGTGACGCTAAAACACATCGGAAACAGGCCGTTGACAAATGTACACGTGAGATCCAGTAATTCCGAGTTTTTCTACGTGGAAAGTGTCCAAAAAAATGATTTAAAGTGCCACAGCGCCGTCAGGAGGATTTCCCTATCGCCGGCGGATGTCTTTGCGTACGTGGATTTCGTCGAGAGACAAAGCATCATGCTCCAGAACTCGGCCGGCACGTTTAATTATGTACAGAGGATGGATTCGGAGTCGTCACTGGCGTGAATGACGCGTTTGAGACTTCGAAATCTGTAAACCAGTTCGCAAGAATGGTCCACAGTCTGCACACGATCAACTTCTTCATATATGTATATCTAACAATCATTATATACAATATATACATATATCTTTTGTTAATTCTATTTTTTAATTCTATGCATTTAATAGTATTGCCAGTGCAAATAAAATATATCAATACGTTTGACATGAGACAAAAACATTGATAAATATGTATAATCCGTATTTTGACGTGAGCTATTGTTTTTCCGCAATCCAATCCCGTACGAACTCGCGAGCACCCCTCGTCCAATATTTTGCCAAAAGTTTAATCTGAATATCGCCGCCTAGCAATGCATCCGAAAATTTTTCTGCACGGCTAGATACGTCCGATTTAGATATCTTATGGCGCAAAGTAGAAATCGCAACAATCTCGGTTTCCGAAAAACTGAGCCATTCCAATAACGATTGTACTTTGGGATTAATTGTCCGATTTAGATATCTTATGGCGCAAAGTAGAAATCGCAACAATCTCGGTTTCCGAAAAACTGAGCCATTCCAATAACGATTGTACTTTGGGATTAATTGGAACGTCAGTGCTTGCCAAGGTTGCTGGTTCCGCATTGTCGACGGTTGATGGTGATGCAGCATTGTCGACTGGATAAAATTAATCACTTCATTATCTTAATAGTGGGATCATTGATCATTGGTGAGGGTGATTAATTTTCTCTCTCTCTCGCGCGCGTGGAGTGCCGGCGCGTATAAAATTAATCACTTCATTATCTTAATAGTGGGATCATTGATCATTGGTGAGGGTGATTAATTTTCTCTCTCTCTCGCGCGCGTGGAGTGCCGGCGCGCCGTCCGCACCTCACTTCATTATCTTAATAGTGGGATCATTGATCATTGGTGAGGGTGATTAATTTTCTCTCTCTCTCGCGCGCGTGGAGTGCCGGCGCGCCGTCCGCACCTGGCAACCCTGTGTTAAAACCCTTTTTGCCTAGGCAACCCTTGACTGCTTGAAATGGTTTTAAATTCTCTACAATTTGATACGCGATTCGTTCGAATAGCCGATAGGACCGTGTTTCTCCAGCGCGCGTTGACTTTGACCTTTGGCAACCCGGACTTACAACCACCCGGGGCATGGCAACCCTGGTGAAATATCTTCTCGAGTGCATGCTCTGTACAATAGAAAAGGTTTCAATCGAATAGCCGAAGGGGGTATTTATCAACAAACAGGGGTGGATTCAAAATTTTTTTAAAAATATTAGCAACTTCATCAGGGGCGGCAACCATGGGGGGATGACTACGTTGGATCATGATCTATCGAATAAATCATGATTGCAACGAATAACACAAGGGCACGTTTTGATGTCGCGGGATCTCATACTATTATTTACAAAGTAAAAAAAATGGAATACAATCAATTTTTTTTCTGTTTCAGATAATACTGGCTTATTACCGTTGCCTTTTTGGCCGTTGGCGCTTTTTTTTTGCCAGTGCTCGCCTTTTTGGAGTGTCCTGAAGTTGTTATCAGACCATCTTTCGGCAACCCTTGAATCGAAATGCGGGGTGGCATGACCACCTCGTAAATGGCATCTCGAACGGTCCTAGACTCGTCCGGGTTTGTTTTCTTTTTATCAAAT
>MVJL01000599.1:0-20868 GCA_002156465.1 Macrocentrus cingulum | reverse complement strand
GGCGGCTTCACATAGTTATTACCCTGGCGTTTTGGGCAAATTTCGCGGGAACCTGGATTTCGCGCTCTTCTGAACGACCTTTAGGCACGGATTTCGCGCTTCTGACCGGGTCGTATCGATTTTGGGACCCATCCCGGAAAACATATTAAAATTTTATGACCCTGCGGTTTCACATAAGTATTAGTCGGCCGATAAACCGGAAGTTGTACTTTTTCACCCAGCTAGGCCGGGATTTGCCGCTTCTGACCGAGCAGCGGTTTTTATTTAAGTTATTGGTTAACCGATAACCAATAGTTGAAGTCCCGATCTCTTCGCATAGTGATCCGTGACCCTGCCGCTTGGACTAATATGACTTTTTCTAACGCGATTGAAGCGCCCCTAAGTGGCGTTTTTATATATTATTAAATATAAGCTCTGGTTATTACGCACTAATTTACTGATTTTGTCATCAGAATTTTTCTGCAGAAGATCATGGACATATTCAGAAAACTTAAGATTTTGCCTCTAAATACGGCTAACTTTCTAAGCTCTATAATTCGCTTATTATAACATTTCACGCAGTTTGTATATATCGAGCTAAACTATAAAAGCTTAGAAAGTTGGTCGTACTCAATTTTTTTTTTCTTCTTGTATTGCTTAAATTATTTTCGAAAAAAAATTTTTTGTTTTTTCATTTTACTCGATTTTTCACCAATTTATTTTTAAATATACTATAAAAATCAAATTGAACATATTTTTTATATTTGAATGATTTTTTTTTTCAATTTTAAATTTACTTTTTTCACATGAAATAAAAAATTTTGATGAAGAAAAACAAGCTCGTCCAAGTATAGAAGAAAATATATCTAAATAAATTTAAATCAATAATATTTTATACAATCGTTTTTTCTACTTAATTAATTTTTCACATATTAATATATATTTGAATTAAATCACCGTTTTATATACGCGAATTTTAAAGCATTTTATTATTTATAAAAGCCGAAAAAATATTTAGTATAACAGATTTATACTATACAAAAGTGACCCAAAAAAATTGTATCAAAGCTAAAAAACATTGGTCTGATATTTAAAGATCGTTGATTTACATTTTTTTTTTTTTAAATTTGATAAGCGGACTAATTAATCGTTAATATAACAGCAGCGTGTATCATCAGCGAGGAGATAATCTAAAACTAAATAAAACTCGGGTAATTAATAAATATTTATTTTTTATTATGCTCGAGAGGATTTTAACATATTGGGGATGAGATAAAACTAGACCGCACATGATGCATTGGTTTTCCTGAAAAGTATATATTGGACTATATACAAAACTATACAAAATTTCTATCTCCAATAGGAATACCAATGCATATTGAGTGGGAAACAATGAAATATTTAAATTGCCCTATATCGAAACGTCTTTCTAAAAAAAAAAATGAAAGAAATATAATTTCCTCCAATTTTTCCATGTGTAACGATGCGTATTTATTGATTTCCACAATACAGAGAGGGTGACTGAAAAAATAATGGAAATAATTTAATTTTCTCCTTCGCCACCCTCATCTCCATTTTCTCTATATATATAGTAAATTGCTGACGTATTCGAAAAAGTGGACGATAATTTAATTACCATCAAAAAGCCAATTGATAAATCTGGAAATATTCACTCTCTCATGAACGCGTTCAGTGCTCTGATTACCAAAAAAAAAAAAAAATCCCAAGTTGATTTAAAAAATTAATGTAAAAGCCCCTGAGCGACGGTCGATTGACCGAATAGAAGTTTTACAGCCTATATACAAAAGTCATTAGAATGTGAAACAGGAAAATTAAAAAGCATTTATTCGCATATTGAGAACTGATAATAATAAAGAAAAAAATACAGGAATTCGATAACCAGATATTCCTCCGCCATTTCTTCCCCATTGTTGAAAAGCCGTAGGCGTCATTAAGAGCGGACAATGCGAAGCGAATCGAAATGCCACGAGCCCATTATCCTTGTCAGAATTCACTATTCATCGTCACCAAAGAATTTCCTCTATCCATATTCCCACCATCTTCAAAATTCATCATATATGCAAAGACCAATCAAAAAATGATCATAAAAAATTTACGAAACTATGATACAAGTGTAACTTTTTTTATATCTGCTTCTAAAATTTACTTATCAATAAATTTAATTTTTGATTAGTTGGATTAGTTGGATATCTTGTTAAATTCTATTGAAAATCGATTGTTAAAAAATATCAAATAATACCTCAAATTAAAATATGGGGAAAAAATTCTTTTTTTAATTAATTAAATCTTCTAAAGATTTTTTAATGAAAAAAACCAATCTTTTATAATTTCTGAAATCATTAATATCAATTTCATTAATTTATTATCACTATATGAGTACTTTACTATTAAGAATGAAAAACCGAATTTAAGTAACCGTAATTATACTTGATTGTATAGATATAACGAAATATAGTATGTTTTTTGTTCCATATTCCATCGTTAATACATTTGTTTTGATAAAATATTTGCTCGTAAAATCTTTTAATCAACATGTTTTCATTTTTCATCTTAATAATTTCTTATTTTTATTGGATATTCACTGAATCTAAAAATTTTTTTGCTTTAAATTCAACAATTTTATTTTTTTTTAAACAAATAAATATTCGTTTGATATAAAATAAATATTCAAATTGATAAAGTTTCTGATAAAAATATTATTTTAAAAATTGTAGAAAAAATATCGAACTATAAGAAGTTGAGTATATGTTTTCTTATATAATTAAGTATTTTTTTTTGTTCAATTATTAATTTGCTGTTAATATTCGATTCCAAAAAAATAATAGTTTCAGCTGTAAATTAATATACTTAACTATTTCAATCAGTATGAAAACCGTATCTTAAAATACACTGCTAAATGTTTAAGTACGAGATGGGTATTTTCGAGAAAATCTTCATTTAAGGATGTATATATGCAGTATAAGTCGATGCACTTAGAGTTTTTTAAATTTGAAATATGTGATAGAAAAAAAAATTACGCATCGAATACCAACATCCCTATCCGGGCTAATTTTTTATTAATTTGATAATAAAAGTCCAATACAACTCCATGTTAATCGGCCGGAAGTAGTAGGTTTGATCTAGAAATGGACAAATTCAGGGTTATCTTACAGACAAATACAAAATTAATTTTCGGAAAATTAAAACCCCGCACGATTTTTTCACCGTAAGATATTATGATCAAACCGAGTTGATTTACGCGATGTTTATTATTAATAAATGTTATTTTACAACCAAATATGACACTAAATTTTATGCTTTTGTCCAAAAATGAAGAGTTTAACTTGTACGATTTATTGCGATAAGTTTTTTAAATCAAAATTTGCCCTTCTATAGAAATTATATTGCGTGATATTAACAAAAATTATATATGACATGATTTGACAGCAGCGGTTGCACATACATCAGGATGTACATCCGACTGTTTGGTCAGTGCATGTCAAAATCTTGATTTTTAAGACTTTTTACTATAGGCATTTCACAACTGAGAGACTTTTATTTTTGTAGAATGTGAAAAATCTATGAAGTGATTTCGAGCATTTTAGAATTCCAAAGGCCAATCAGCATTGAGATAATCTTATTATCTGCAACGATTGGCTTCCGCACATTGCCACGTTATCCACTTCTCAAAATAACAATTTTTAATAATTAACATCTCGTTAACCACCGCGGATTGACCACAATTTTATACGGTGAAAAAATCAAGTATATTCTGAAGATTTAAAAAATTTGTTTTTTTGAAACTTTATCAATCTTTCTTGCATAATAATTTTGCAGATAAGTCTGTTTGAATGCAAACTTCCGGTATAGAATAACATGGAGTTATATAATCCGTTAAATATTATAAATTAACACAAAATTAGCCCGGATACAGGTATTGAATTTTTTTTAAATTAATGCGCAATTTTTTTTATGATATATTTTAAATTCGCAGCGACCTATCGATCTATTAACATCTCTGGTATACATCCGTAATTCGACCGATTTTTTATTTTAAAAATGGTATTGATGTTCTTTCGCCAATAATCGGAAACAATGTATAGTTGTTTACATGAAGAATTATTTATATTCGATTAAACAAAAAATCTACCAATAATAATTCCACAAATGACTCAATTAAGGTTTGTCACATGCATATAGTCAAGTATATGTTATAAAACTTCAATATCAGTTTCCCTGCGTTTCTGCACTTTGATCAATTATAATAACTACATAACAAAATGGTCAACAAATTGAAAAAAAAAAAAAAATTCTTTTGCTTTTTTAACAATTTTTTTTTTTTACAAATATCCAGTAATATTGCAGCTCTCGAATGGTAAATAATTTTTTATTTTTTTATTAGATATAAACTTGTCCATTTTATTTGGATATTAAATATAGATGAATTCTGACTTTGACTGATTTAGGAATATACATCCTTAGAACGAAAATCGAAAAAATCTGATGAGCTTACGATTGCATAAAAAGAAACATGAGCAAACATACCCAGGAATATAAATTTCCTACACAAATTTGTCTACTGACGCTTGAAGCCTAAAATTCGTTATCCAAAACGGCGCACGATCGTATAAAAAGCAAGCAAACGTTTATAATAGGATTTTGCAAAGAGGTTAGTTTATCGCCAGGTCGGCGCATCGCAAAAAAAAAACCGAGAGGATCATGAAATTCGCGTGGCCGCAACTCCCAGTGTGTCATCGCGACGAACGCGCCAGTAGTAGCAGCAGAAGTACGGTCGGCCGTACAGCAACTAGGCACAGCTAACGGGAGCGAGGAAGAGGGGGAGAAAAGCGAGAAGAAAAGAAGTCCCTACGACAAAGAGGGAGTAGGAGTACTACACTCGAGGTGCGGGCTTGCCTGCAGGAATTTCTCTACATCAGAAGCGACGTGCACATACAAATAAAATAGCTCGAGACGCGCTGCTGAAAGTGACGCGCAAGAAAGACAGAGAGCTTTGGCGGCGGCGGCGGCGGCGAGGTGGGGAGAAAGCTTGTCGCGCGCTCATCTAACGATCGTGGCACGGAGACACCCGAAACGTAGCGAATTGTTGGAGCAGTGGGGGCCGCGCTGCGCGCTATAGAGCCACGGCCCTCTCCTATACCTATGTCAGGCACACACAGCGCACAGCGGCGGGGCATAAGTTCCAAGCGAACGAGCCCGCGTCGCGGACGAGAGATACGGGGGTGCGATAAAATGCGCGAAGTCGTTCGGCTGTGAAGGGGAGAAGAACCCGGAGTGGCACGTTTTAGGGACGTTGGCAGAAGAGGCTAAGAGACAAAAAGCATTCTCATCACAGAGAGACACTAGACTGATATATATATGTTCGAAGTGTAGCGGCCGCGGCCGTTTGCGCGAGTAGTGCATTTTACCGGTTGGCGCGCAAGACTCGCGAGTTCATTTGTGAAAATGTGTAGATAAAAAATAAAAAAACAGTGTTTTCAATAGCATAGAAAAATGAAGAAACAATTCATTGTTTGAATAAAAAAACATTTCTTCTTCCTGTGTCTATTGCTCCACTCACTAGCTGCCTTGTGTTTCGAGGCTCAACCCACGACGGCCTTTTGTTAACGTCTGTTTGGCGTTAGAGTGCGACGGGCAAACAGACGAGCGACGAATCGATCGGTCGCTGGGGCACACGTAAAGAAGCATCGCCAACGCATCTCTATTTAGACGCACTGTGATTTTCAGTTGGCACGTGTTGTGCTTTATTCTACGTGTTGAGGAAAATCGCCATGACGATGTCCGAGGGGACGGATCCACCTCGGAGATCTCATATCTCCTGTTGGGCTCACAAATCCACGAGGGACAAAGTTGGACTATAAATTCCTGCGCCTTTGTTATCCAAAGCTCTTGAGATATAGCAAATAAAATTGCGAGATTGTCATTCTCGGTGGCACCTCGCGTGGAATGACAATAACCAAGCGACTGCTGCGGCCGGTGCAGGCGCTGCTCATCACGCTTCCCGGTCTCGTTTGAGCCTTGTTTTTTCCTCCGTTTTTCTCATATACTCTTGGACGTTCTCAAAGTGAAGATCAGCACGGGAATGGCAGTTGGTCTCAAACTACTACTGACTATCATCCTCGCGGGACTCCACATCTTCCTGCTTGTGAACCTACCGTCTGCCAATGCCGACGAAACTTGGGATAAGGATGATGATCCAAGTAAGTTTCTCGCTGCACTTGACGGCACCTTTGAGCACTGATTAATGATACGTGTCGCTTGGGATTGACTCTGTTGTCTATAGTATCCACCACGGAGGTTAGTGCAGTCTTGGGCAAAAGCGCGTCATTACCGTGTGACATCACACCATCCTCAAGGGACGACAGGGTCTACATGGTCCTCTGGTTTCGTGGCAACTCCAGTAAACCTATTTATAGGTTAGACCTCCAATTAAGTATTTTCAAATCTTGATCTGCATGTATATAGAATATTCTTAGCTTTTAAGTATTACAATAATGTCGTTTATACATTTATTGTTTTTCACATCTCATAGAACTTTTTTCAAAAATTATTTGTCACTCACGAATTTTTAAATTCGCAAAAAATGGTCGAAATTTAGAGAATTTTTTCTTCCCCGTTTTTACATGTAATATAAATAAGTTTTACAAAGTTTTTGCTTGGAATATTAATTTCAACGGTTATCTATGAAATTTAGAAGTTTTCAACTATGTGGATTTTAATGTTCTAGAACGACCTCTTAATAATAATATTAAGACTTTATTATTTTATGACGCAAAATATATTATAATAAAAAAAAAAAACGCAAGATTTTGATGATAAAAATCACAAAAAGTAGTGTGAAAAAAGAAAAACAAAATTATTTATAATTTTAATCATTTTACAAATTTTCAAAATTCATAATTGATTTTTAAAAAATGTTTTTATCAATCTGATTTTTTGAAAAGGGCCTTCAAAACATAAACTATGATTTTTTTGATATTAAAATCGTAAAAAAAAAAAAAAAGTTAAAATGAAGATATCCAACTAAAATTTATACATAGTTTCAATAGTATATATTTAAAATTGAATTTTTTTAAGTAATTTAAAAAAAAAATTATAAAAGTATTTTATTTATACATCGAGACAGATTACAGCACTTTTATGAATGGAGAGCTTATGCTAGGATATACGGAGGAGGTGAAATAATTCGTGAATGGCGGGGAAAAAAAAGAACGAAATTATTTATGTAGCCGTTAATGATCATATATGCGAATTAACTTTAAGAAGATTATTCAAATCTGCATAAATCTATGTAGATTCCACTCAGATATCTGAGTGGATATAAAATTCTCACGTTTTTAGACCTATTCAGATTTACTCGGATCTATTCAGATCTGAGCTACTTTTTTCTCGAGTTCTCAGCAACTTTTCACATTCGAAAAAAAAAAAATAAATAAATTTTTTTTCAAATTCTCGTTATTAACTATACACATAAAATGTCCTGTGCATAAATACTTAACTAAATGTTTCTCAAGCAAATTCATGTCCCAAAGTTAACCAATTAATCAGCATTAATTACTTATATAAAAAAAAACAACAAGTTTTTCCGAGGACTCATTTGAAATAACAGGGTCAAACTCGACTGCAGAATTTTTTTTTTACGATGATGCCATCAATATTTTTACTGTTTAGTATTGACGTGCGAGGCAGACCCTTCAATAAAGCCCTGAATTGGTCGGATTCAATGATCAGGCCTCGAGCTCGCTTTGTGACAGTGTCAGAACCTGCGGCGCTGATTGTCGAGGGAATCGACCTCCACGACGAGGGCATCTATCGCTGTCGGGTGGACTTTCAGAAGTCGCAAACAAGGAACTTCCAAGTTAATTTAACCGTAATCAGTAAGTTTATCGAGGTCTTGAGGACCTCTTTTTTTCGCTTATCATCGTCGTCACGGTGTGGCAATAAATAATGTTGATTGATTACGACTATAATTAATCCCGGTAGATCCGCCCCACGAAATTCTCATGTTCGTCAATGCCGCGACGGGCTACATCAACACAGTGGTTGGTCCTTACGAAGTCGGCAAGGAGTTTGGACTATCTTGTGAAGTTCGAGGAGGTAAGAGTAACCCTTATACCCAGTAGATATACTCGGGGAATATCTCTGCGATGCTTTGCAGCCGAGATAGTCATCGTAATACACTGTGAAAATGCGATTGTCGCGCAGGCTTTACTTTGTAACACGCTATCTGTGTCGTTTCTCGCAGGAAAACCACCGCCCGACATCACGTGGTTCGTAAATGGCAGCGAGGTAAAGGGTCACATCAACGAAATGAGCCAAAACATCATTGTCAGTACACTGCGAGTTCCGCAGCTAAGGCGAGAACAGCTCAACACCACTTTCAAGTGTCGTGCTAACAACACCAAGCTCGTTCCTCCGCTCGAAAAGTCCGTTGTTCTCGATGTATACCGTGAGTATCGCCTTTACGTGTATTGTCACACCAAAATACTCTTTCAACTTAATAACAATGTTTTTTCTGGTTGAAAAATTTCTCTTATTCAAATTTTTAATATTTTTGTTCTCTCTATTAAAATTTTTGAAAGATCGGAATTGAATTGGAAAATTTTTATGTGAACTAAACGGTTAGATAGAATTTTTTTTTATTAGATTTAATTTAATTTTCAATTGATATAATTTATATTTTATTTAAAATCGAGAGTTGATTAGAAAAAAAAAGTTTTTTTTTAATATATATTGGAATAAATATAATAAAAATTGTTATTTTTATTATTTCTGTGATATTTTGACGGGTTTTTATTCCATAATATATCGCATTACTAATATGCTAAAAAAAAGTCGTGTATAAACGCGTCGTTATTGGCTATTTTTACGTTTTGTGAGTAGTATACATATAACCCATGTTTCACCAAAACATTACGTTTTTTTTCCTGTTTTCAAGTTAAATCCGTTTTAACAATCAATTTTGTGAAAAATGTTTTTCTTTTTTTTTTTCGATTAATTTTTCTATACGAGTCTCTTAAAAATCTCGCATTTTTTGTGATTTTTTGTGATTTTTTGCTGATAACAATGTACAATAGCAATAATATAATATAATATCTCTAAAATTTCGGACAAATGCGAAAAAAATTATTCTACATTTTTTTTAAGCAAATTTAATGCTAAATTATTTAACTTATTTTAAACTATTTACGTTATTTTTTTATATTGTAGAGTTTAAATAAGTAATTTTAAAATATTAATAAAAAAACTGATTAAAAATTTCTTCCGTCACTTTATAGCGATGGAAAAAATAGAATTGAAATTTAAGGATTTAATTTTTTTTTTGTTTTTAATTCAAAAAGGGTGAATTTTTTATTTTTTTGGTTTTTGTGTTTTAGTTAAGCCGTTGAGCGTGACGATACTGTCGAAGCCAACGATATTAGAGTCTGGCAAGACTTACAACCTCACGTGCGAAACCATTGGTTCACATCCGCCGGCGAGGATTTCCTGGTTGGAGGGCAATGACAATTTTACCAACGGACGTGTATTCTCCGGCGCCAACGCAACGGTTGTGTATAGTACCCTTGAATTCTCACCTTGGCCCGAGGATCATGGTAAACAGCTGAGATGCCGAGGCGAAAATCCTGCACTCAGCAAAGCCTCCCTCGAGGACTCTTTCCACTTGAATGTCGTCTGTGAGTCTCGAAACCCATTGAATTAATAGAGCTGAATAGCCAAGCATTTCCTCGTCCGTTCCATGAATATAAATTGGCTGTAGTCGCGTAGCAAGAAAAAGAAACAGTCGATTTTAATTTGTCGATGGGATCCTTGTTCTTCTGCGGATCGTGCATTAATCACGTGTAGGGCAGACAAACAGAATGGATACGTTTGCTTGTCAGCTTTTTTTTTTTACTCGAGGGGAGAGAAAAACCAAAGTAAAATGAGGAAAAAGTCTTTCTTGACAGTCATTTAACGTATTTCGTCGAATAGTCGTGTACATTTTGCTTTGACAGATTGAAATCGATACTGCAGTATTGTCGATGCTTGAAAAAATCGTGTTCCCAATCAAATAGGATTTTGTTTTTAAATCTTCTTTAAGGATTTGTACCTGTGTAACGATCATTTTATGTCACTGTGATATAATTTAGTTTGTTATTTTAATGAAATTTTTTTATTCCTTTAGAAAAAAATTCGAGAAAAAAATGTTTATTTTAAATTCTACTGCAATATTATCATATTTTTTAACAATTTATTGTGACAATTAAGATTTTTAAGTTACATTTTGCTAAAATCAATTTTTAGATTGTTTTTTCAATGGTAAAAGTGCGTTAAGTTAAAAAAAATGTATGTTTAAAATTATCTTGCTGTTTTACATTAAAATATCTTGTTAACTACTAAAGATCGGAATTTCAGTATAGAGACATTTTTTCTAGAGAATTTTATAAGCTACAAAAAAGGTTTCTAACAAAATTTGTCCAACTCGCATCATTATCAAGATATTCGCACTTTTGTTTGTAGATATATGATATTTGAAAAAATTTCCGATTAGAGTTATTTTATATATTATTACAATATTTTATTATGTACCATTTTATGAAATTTGAAAAGAAAAAAGGCGATATTTTGGAGAATTTCATAACTCGAGCTGAAAAAATGATTTATTAATCACATATTGCATAAAATGAATTTTTTTTTCAATGCGAGAGAATTATTCACGAGAAAAAGTGACTCGCAGTTCCTTAATTTCCATGAACTTAAAGATTTTCAATATTAGAGCACGGTTAGCAGTAAACATATTTGGAACTAACTGAATAATTAAATAATGTAATTTAACTGTCATAGAATTACTGAAATTTTCCATTTAAATGACGTTTATTAATATTGATTACAGTTCCTCCAAATGTCCAGCTGGAAATAGGCAACACACTTAATGCGCAGAATATTAAGGAAGAGGATGATGTTTATTTTGAGTGCAAAGTCCGTGCCAATCCTGAGCATAACCGGATAACGTGGAAGCACAATGTGAGTAATTTTACTCTACCTCAATTTTTCCACAACGCAAAAACGACAATATCCAACTAATCCAACATGAAAAAAAAGAAAATAATCTTACTCCGCAGTCGTGACGGATTCTCTGACAGCAATCACGTGATGCAGACGCGACAATTTAAATATTTCAGTGGATAGAACGCTCAACCTGCAAAGTTAAAAACTCGTCATTGTCTCAAACAATTTGTCTTTTCTCTTCGTGAAGTAATTGACAAAAAAAAAAATTTTTTTTTAGAACTCAATCAAACCTACAAAAAAGCAACTATACATGATAAAAATATTTAATCACGATATAAAATTTTTTTTCTTAAGAATAAAAACGATTCATAGTTTTTTTCACTCTTTTGCATTTGGATTCGATTATAAATAAGCTAATTTTAAAAGAGTATTATTTATTTAGAGGTTTAAAGACAATAAAACTCGCATAAAAATGAATATCATGATTGGCTAAGGGAGAAAATAGATCTAAGACGGCGTATTTTTACTGATTTTCATGAATTTTTTTAACACAAAGAATGTATAGTTATATTTTAGAGTTGATATTTAGTACACATATTCAAGAGTTTTTTTTTAAATATTCCAAAACAATTAAGTCGCCATTTGATGTGGCAATCGGTGAACTTTCTTGAGATTGCAATTTTTATCTGAAATTATAATTTTGTCATGAGTGTCTCTTCAATTTGAACGCGTATCCCGTAGAGAAATCAAAAACTTTCTTTTCCGATAAAAAAGTAATTTAAATAACGATATTATACGCGGACGAGATTCAAATTTAAGAGACACCAACGGAAAAAGTAATTTTTATTGAAAAGTTGCGAATTAAAAAAAATTTTGTTGAAAAAAAATTGTTTAATTTTTGTATGGACATAGCGGAGCTAGTGTTGAATGAAAATTTAAAAATTGTAATAAAATGGCGCTCATAGCGCTAAAAATGCCATAGAAAAATTTTGTAAAATTCTTACTAATAGATCAAAATTTTTGGTCAATTCAAATTTTATTCTATTTTCTCACATTTGTTTTACAAAATCATGGATTTGTATCGAAATAAAATTTACGGAAATATGGTTAATAAATGTTTAAAAATGCGATGTGAGTCCGGCCGCCATCTTGTATTGACGCAATATCTCAGCGAAGCAACTTTTTTGTAATTTTTCTTAGAGTATAAACCTAATTTTGATTGTTAAAATGATTTTTTTTTTTCAAATCACGCAAATCCGCGCAGCCATTCTAAATGGATGATTTTTCACCCCCTATAATAAAAATTATCGAACTTGAAATTTTTTTTCGGCAAACTTGCTCATAAAGTGTTTTATTTCGGTCATCTTTGTAGGGCGTAAAATGGCACATTTTCTCACCGGCATATCAACCTTGGCCTCAGGGCGCGAAGTAAAATATTAGGCCCGAGGGCGTGAAATTACATTTTACGCCCGCTGAGGCCAAACAAAAAGATAAGCCACATTACGCTTGGCAACAGCTATACCGAAATAGCCACATTCCGCGCAAATGTGCTAAAATATACTATTTTGCAACATATGCCTATAAATCTCATTTTCTTCACTCTTGAGCCGCCATAAAGTGGCCGATTTTTTCACCGCTGACAGCTGTGTTTAAAGAGCGTCTTTTTTCACTAGTGCGTAAAGTGTCCCATTTTTTAACGGATCCTACGAACTTTTTATGACACTAATATCAGTTTTTAAAAAATCAGGTCACCTATTGACGGCACCAAAAAGAAAAACAATAACCTATTTTGGACTATGACGAATATTAAAAAACAAAAACTAAAAACATCTATCCAGCTGTTGTCGATTGATGCGCTTACCAACAAACAGCATTTCGTTTTATTACTAACAAAAGTGAAACGAACTATTAAATTAATATAGATTTAATACATCTGTATTTTCCATTTAAGGACGTTGTTGCGGCAACTCGAAGTAAAGATATCCGACTGAAATTTGCACATTTTCTAAACAACAATATTTGGAACCTGCATGCCAAATTTTAATGAATTTGACCGTCTAGTAACGCTAATATTGAGCGTTGAAATACCTAAATCTCCACTAGATATATACCGCGTGAGAATTCTCAAAAATTAAGGCTTGAATATTTTTGAATCGGTACGGTGGATTGCGCCAACTATTAATGAAAAAATGTTCAGAATTTTATGTAATAGTTTTAGCAGCTAATTATTTGTTTCGATGTCTTTACTTTTGCATTTAACATGTAAATGGCCTATATCACACTACAGATCGCGCGACAACCTCCTTAAAAATGAATTTCTAGAAAATCGACTGATAAATGCAATTGATTTGTGTATAGGGCGTCGTTTTGCTGCACAATTCAACAGCAGGGATAGTCTTGAGCTCTCAGAACCTGGTGCTGCAAAAAATCAGTCGAGAAAACGGCGGAAATTACACTTGTCTGGCAAGTAATGACAGAGGGGAGACATCAAGCACAGTAGTTCCATTACGGGTGCAATGTGAGTATAAAGAAAAGCAATTGACGAATGAATTAGAGAAAGGCTCTAGAATAACAGCATTTTCCACTTTCAGTTGCGCCGGTATGTAAAACAAAGGATGTTACAATCATTGGCGCCTCGCTGGACGAATCTGTGCGAATTCGCTGCGAGGTAGAAGCCGATCCAAATGAAGTTGACTTTGTTTGGGAGTTTAACAATAGCGGCGAGAATTTCGAGCTGGCGCCTGCCAAGTTTGACGGCAACAACGGAACAGCCAGTGAATTCATCTACACGCCCATGTCAGAACGGGATTACGGAGCATTGACCTGTTGGGGAAGAAACGTCATTGGCAAGCAAAAGACTCCGTGTGTCTACCAAGTTATCCCAGCAGGTTTGTCGACATAATCTATTCAGTACTTGCCGAGTTTACCGCAACCATTAATTATTAAATAATGCTATTTCAGTTAAGCCAAGTCCTTTGAACAACTGCACAATCAAAGCCTCGGCAAATCAGAGCACAGAGACATTGGAGATCCAGTGCGTAGCTGGTTACGATGGTGGTCTGCCTCAAACTTTTCGCTTGGAGGCTTACGAGGCTCGGACAAATACTCTTCGTCTTAATATTTCCAGTTTGCACCCTGAAGCGCCTGTATTTCGTATACCCGTGCTTGATCTTCTGCCAGCCACTCATTTTTATCTGATTGCCTACGCGATAAACGCCAAAGGCCGCAGTGAGGTGTCCCTCTTGGAGGACATTATGCTGCGAGACTCGGGAAAGCAAACTGGTAATAATTAATGCCACTCACCAATGTGGATTGATCGCAGAGATTAGCAATGCTAACAGCACATACTTGGTGTATCTTTTCACTGTGCACTGGGGTGGCGCAAAAAAAAACCGGCTTTTTTTCGGGTCGTATCAAAAAATCATAGTTTATAATATTTTAAAAGCTCACCATAAAAATTAACCTGATTTGAGCATTTTTAGAGGTCGCGGCACGAATTTTGAAATTTCGAAAAATGGTCAAAATGTTGTTAAAAAATTATTTTTTTTTTCTGCTTTTGCTATAGCGGATCATTTTACATTTAATTTAAATAATTTTTACAAAGTTTCAATCTAAAATATTTATTTTGAAGGCTTATTTGCGCATTTAAAAAATTTCTACAGTAATATAAATTAACAAAATAGTTAAAATTAATTAATTTTACAATTATTATTATAAATAATAATATTTTTAATTTTCTAGAAAATATTACTGTGATAATGCAATTCGAAAAAATTTATTTTCACGATTTTAGAAATTTTAGAAATTTGTAAATGACCACGAAAAAATTTATATTTTAAATTGAAATTTTGTAGAAATTATTTAAATTACATGTAAAATGATCTGCCGTAGTAGAAACGGAAGAAAAAAAATTTTTTAACAACATTTTGACCATTTTTGAAAATTTCAAAATTCATGCTGTGACCGCTAAAAATGTTTGAATCAAGCTAATTTTTATGGTGAGCTTTTAAAACATTATAAACTATGATTTTTTGATATAAAATGTGAAAAAATAGAATAGTTGGTTTTTTGGCGCCACTCTTCTGTGTGCACTCACATTATACGTTATTCATTTTTTGAGCTTTTTTTTTTTCTTTTTCCAGACGTTGGAGTCAGTGTAGTGCCCTTCGTTTTGCTGCTCATTGGCTGCCTTATCGCACTCGGAATAACTGTGCTCTCGGTCATGCTCATGATGTACCGCAGACGCGGCACTACTTCCCCCGTCCATGTCGAGCCTTACATGAAGCAGCCCATCATCAGCCCGCCCGACTCGCGTAACAATTCTATGCTCGACGTGACGCACGGCGATCACACGTACTTTGTCGAGTACACCCTCAAGCAGGTCACGGAGTATCCCCTCAATCAGCCTGATATCATTCAGTCACCCCAAGGTAAAGTTAAACATTGAGAATTTTTCTTTCAATCAGCAGTTGCGCTCGACAGATAATTTAATATATGCCTCACTTTCATTGATTTTACATGTTTCGAGTACCGACAAATTTCTTCGGAGCGTTTCAAGCGTTTTTTTTTTGTTCGAGGCTCCGGGGATATTTTTTTTATTGATAAAACTAACAAATTAGATGAATTACTGAGCTGCTAAGTGATTGGCTAAAGAAAAATTCGATGAAAAATGAAAATTATTTGAATAATTTCACGAGTTTAATTTGCAATAAAAAATTGACTATTTTATTTTTTTGGTTCTCGTCATCAAAAAATCATAGTTTATCATGTTTTAAAAGTCCACCATAAAAATTAGCTCGATTCGAACATTTTTAGAGGTCACTTATGAATTTTAAAATTTTCAAAAATAGTCAAAATGTGATTAAAAAATTTTTTTTTTTCCTGTTTTCGTTACAACGAATTTTTTATTCATCGAAACGTATTTAAGATAATTTTTAGGACGTTTGGTTGAATAAAAAAATTTTTTTGTAATCTCAAAATCGTCAAAAAAGGAATCCTTCAAAAATTTTTTCCATTTTTGTTTTTTTTTTTTTGTTTTTCTTAGTTTTTTCGTGATAACTCGGTAAATAACGAAAATAACACAAAATATCATTTAAGTTAAATGATTGAAGATTAAATTCCTTATAAAAAATATTAAATAAATTTTTTTTTGTTCTATATCTAGTAATTTTGAAGAAATTTTTGATTTTTTGAAATTCTCAATTTTCTAAGATAACTTGAAAATAATACAAAATATCGCAAAAATTTATTCTACATTTTTTCTAGAGAATTAAATTCCCAATCATTTTACTCTAATAACATTTTTCGTTATCTCGCTTAGATATTGACTTATCAAAACATTAATGGCATTTTGGTATATTAGTGACGCTTTTAACCTTATATTTTCATTTTGAAATTTTTCCCCATTACGATATCCAACTAATTGAACATCCATAAATAATTCATTTACTTTTTTATAGAACTGCTGCGAATCGATTGCTCATCTGAAATTGAAAAAAAATTCAATTATCAATTTCGTTGCTTAAAAAAAATTGTTTCACATGAATTAATCCGGTAATCTGAGCTCCCAATAGAAAATAAAAAATTTATAAAGATCAATTAGTCAATAACCTCAGTTTAGAAAATGTATTTCAAGAGATTTCAGGTCAACTGACATCTTATAAAAATTATATTAATGTTAAAAAAAGATTTTTTTCAATTTCCGGAGTTCACGGAGGATTAAAATTGTATAACAAATATCACTATTAATTTATTTTTTGTCTGTTGTCAGATCAAGAAAAGGTGAAGCGCGAGCCACAGCTTTTTCTGCCTGTGAGGCCAGACACGCTGTTTGCCCCATACGACATTCACAAACAGGGCCTTCAATCGAACAAATGTAGTGTAAGTACAATAAATCAAAACTCATCGTATAAAACGCAAAAATAAAAATACAAAAAAAATCTTTTCTGCTTCAGTTGAATCCGTTTTCTACGAAATCATGGGAGCCAATAAGCTTCAAGACAGATCGCACCCTCATGAAGGAAATCATCATAGCAAATTCCATACCCGGTCCTGAGAGCTGCGTGTAAATCGTGACAATTGTGTATATCATTTGATAATGCGTGAGAGAAACATATCAGAGTAGCTGACAACGCACACGTCTGGTTCGAGTCTGCATTGGCAGGTGAAAAGTAGTGAAATAAAAACGGCCAGAAAGTGCAAAAGGACTTTGATACGCTATCATAATCGATGCAACGCCTGAGAACTTGAAAAAAAAAAAACGTCTCTTTGTAGCATCAACTCGAATTGTACGCATACGGCGTATTACTTCAAGTTTAATATATTTTGTGTCAAGTCTTGAAGAGAATTACTTTTAGATACTTTTCTTTGATGTCCCTTTTCCAGCGCTCCTCGAGCATTCAACGAGACTTTAGTCGAGGTTTAAAGTAAATTAAAACGAGAAAAAAAAGAGAAAAGAATTGCGAGAAACTCGCTCTTCCATCATTCGTTTCACGGCTGTACAATAAAATTTTTATTGCCTGTGTAAGCGTCTCTCAAGAGTGTCCCTCAAACATAAAATTCCCCAATGCTGAGGAATTTAAATTAAATTGCCTGAATAGTATCTTGTTGCTTGCAAAGCATATTGATCAAAATTTGCATGACAATAGCGTCGCTCAAGGGCAATTGATTTCCTCAAAAGACTAAAGGTTTGATTTGCGGTGGGCCAAAGTCTGCAAAGGGAAAAGATACACAGCCACCACATCGAGAAGCTCCAATAATTGCTCCGTAAACCAGTGCCATCCACAATAAAACCCCGATAATCAAACCAGCCAGCATGACGTTGCCTCGGCGGCTAATCATGTAAATAAGTTGATTTATCCATTCCCAAATTGATTGAAATATGGATTTTTGCATGGGGCTTGGTGCTGCTCGTGGAATTCGCTTCAATTCTGGCTCGGGGGTTGTTGCTCGTGATCGGAACGATACTGTGAGAGACGATGGTTCACTTGACGGCGATGAAGTCGTCCCTGGTGGACTTGAATCGACAGGCTGACAGCCGCGTTTTGATGGTCGTCGCGGCGGTAATTCAGTCGATGGTGCTTTTACACAGTGCACTTGATATTCACGTTTTTCTTCGATTTTCATTGGAAAATCTAGAGATTTTAACGTCATTGGTTTCATGTAGTTTCCCGGTATATCGTCGTACAGAGTTTCGTATGAGTTGACGAGTTTTTGTCGCGCAAAAATGTCTTCCACTTGATATTTCATGGTTTTTTGTTTCTGTAAATACAAAAAATTACTCATATTTACCTGAAAATTTTTTTGACAAAATTGATAAACCTGATTTCAAGCTGAAATAATAACTAAAATGAATTTACACAATTGAAAACAATTTTTTTTTTTTCAAGGTTATATTCGCGAAATGCGTATAGTTAAAATTATTTCGCCGCCATTTTAATTTAAAAGGTTAGTTGGTTATCTTATAACTGTTTTTTTTTTTTTTTAATGAAATTTATTAAAGAGGAATAATATTTACTCAATTGTTGGACCTTTTCTATTTGTTCACGAATTAGTTGATAAACTGGATCTACCATACTTCTTCGGATATGCTTACAAAAGTCATCTTGGGATGAGTTAATATTATTGATGGAATTTCTACTGTCAAACCCATTATTTTCATTCGAGTTATTTTCACTTTTCATATTTTAAATGGATAAAAAAAGTTTTTCATTCGCCACATGTCTTTTTTTTTTCTTCAGAAAAATTAAGAAATTGAAAATTCATTTATAGTGATATTAACAAACTGTAATTTAGACCAAATTCCGATAACTGAATAACGTTAGCTCTTTTGTTTAATAACCAATCACTAACACACAAAAATATATTATTATTAGTTTAGATTTTAATTTTAATTTTCTGTCGTTTGTCGTTTTTATTTAATTTTTTTTTTTCTTTACGGCTGCAAATTTATGAGTGGTCCAGTGAAATATTTGAAAAAAGGATAAATAAATTAATGAAATTTATACTAAAAGAGTTTCTGCAGGCTGCTAGATAAGTCGTGGTATACTGGTGGAGGAAATTTTCGAGTAATTTCTGCAAATAGAGTATCAACTCGTTCACGTTGGTTCAGAGTTGGATCGAGTCTCGGCAATCGGTAACCTAGGGATTTGGTTTTGCGAAGTTATAACAATAGAGAATTGTTCTTGACAATCAACTCGCATCGCAACCGGCAGTTCCATCGAAAACACACAGACAAAAAGACCGATCGCGAGGCACACAAAAATTCAGTGGTTTTTCCGTGATTCGTTGAAAAAGTGCACGGGTCTCTAGAAGCCTTTTTGTCCATCGATAGTGTCTAAACAAAAAACGGGTAAGTGCAGGGATATTTTTCGTCGCATCAGTTAATGTAGAGTCGCCCTGGCCAAAGAGTGGTTCTCGGGTATCTTCGGCCACTCATAAGAATACACGCTTCGGCTACATTCGGCCTATGAAATCCTGAAACCACTCTTTCGCCAGGGTGGTCATATACGCACCAATTATTGGGTAAAAACAAAATGGTATATGGCCTAAAGATCAAGTGCGGCGAGAAATGATCCATGTATGAGAAAAACAGACTTGATTGCCTTTTACGAAAAGCACTGGCGAGCGCACGAAGAATTTACTGGAAATTGTGCACTCTGAGTTGTGCGGACCCATGAGGCATCCTTTCTGCTCAAGTGCAAGGTACTTTATTACATTTGTCGATGACAAATCTCGTTGGTGTGAGGTATATTTCTTAACAAGTGTTTAGATGGAAGTCCCCAAATAATTACGCGAAGTTGAGAAAGAATTGTTTCAAGTAAGCCAGTTGAAAACAGTGACGGTCAAATCAAAGACAAAAAAAGAATTGAGACTTCTAAACGATGGTTGTGTAATTAAAAGCCCGTGAAAATAATGTGTGTTTGCTAAAAAAATCCCTTTATGGCCTACGCCAAGCGGGTCTTCAATAGCACAGAAAATTAGTCACCACACTGTGTGCGCTAGGCTTCAAGGCAGCGAAGGCTTAGTCGGCTCGACGATTTGACGGTCGGCAATCTGGGTACATTAGATTACGAGGTCGTAACAAAACAGTCAACTCACACAACACCCACTCCCACTTGTAACGTACAGGAAAAAAGACTACTCGCGAGGCACACAAAATTTCAGTGGTTTCTTCGTGACTAGTTCCGAAAGCGCACGGATTTCTGCAAGACTCCCTGCTCATTGATAATAGAGTACGTGTCTAAATAAAAACGGGTAAGTGGTATATTGCTCGTCACATATTGAGTTTGATGTATATTGTATATACGCGTTAACTCGAGGTCAAAAAATGAGTACACCCAGTAGCACTTCTGATCATGTATATCATAGAGTGACCGTTCTCTAAAAATGCTACATCAAATAGTTGATTAGCCACAAAGATCATTAAGCCCTTAATATTCTAGCATTCCTATTAGGTGTGCTAACTTTCAGGCGCGATTGAAAGTTTAATTTCTGGGCATATTCATTTGCTATAGATCACATTACTCCATTAATACCCTCACAATGTCGATTAGTTTTGATTGTTATTTATCGCGTATCAGCGTCTAATCACACAATTAGTTCTCAAGTTATTTCTACTGCCTTCATGAAGTCCCATATGTATCTACTGATAAAAATTAAGAT
The DNA here is from genome assembly GCA_002156465.1 of Macrocentrus cingulum. Classification (NCBI taxonomy): domain Eukaryota; kingdom Metazoa; phylum Arthropoda; class Insecta; order Hymenoptera; family Braconidae; genus Macrocentrus; species Macrocentrus cingulum. The sequence goes on along the minus strand of MVJL01000599.1, from coordinate 222 downwards.
TCACCCTGGAACTGAAATTACCGTTTGCTATAAAAATCATCTATACTTATTCCGACCTATCGATTTTATTAATAGTTCTATTTTTTCTCGATGGTCATGTCAAACTGTTCAATCGTTTCTGGAAAAAATTTGAACAGGGATCAAGAACACTACATGAATACACTCAAGGTTCTTTTATTTATTTGACGGTTGGCCAAGATAAGATGTTTTTCACAGTCTCAT
>MVJL01000595.1:0-12244 GCA_002156465.1 Macrocentrus cingulum | reverse complement strand
GCGCGAGGACACATTGAACCCGAAAAATTCATACTTTTTTTTTTTAATTAATAAATTGTATTATTATAATAATTATTATACGAATTCGAGCACACGATTGAAATCTCGTTGGTATAAATTCATAAAGATTTTTGGTAGAGCTCCGTAATCGACATGAAATATATATATATCGTAATTTTTTTATTTTCCTGATTCATCATCCAACACGCATATTTTTTTTTTATTTTTTCTTCTTTTTTTTTTAATTCGTGTGCAACACGCATAATTACATAGGTAATTTGCCATTACTTTTATTATCATTAATTAGTATTACAAAAGCTTGATTATTTGGATCGGAGTTTAGCAACATATTCACATAATTATTTATCATGAAAAATAAAAATTTTAATTTTTTTTTTTTTCCATCGCATTCATCACGGCTTTTTTTAAGTGATTTTTTTTTACTTTCTCATTATTGTAATTTTTTTTTGTGGCTTGTTAATTAATACCAATGTCATTTAAGGTTAAAAAAGGAAAAAAATCATTTACATCATCAAATTGCGTTAAATAATGGGTGGAAAAAATTTTTTTTTTCGATCTCATGTCGATATTTTTCAGATTAAGTAAAAAAAAAAACACGATTTTGTTGATATAATAGAGAGATTACATTAACTAGTAAGTATTTGTTCAATATTAAGAAACAAGCCAGAGAAAAAAATACAATTCACTCTCTAAATTCAAAACAATGATCATGGAGTGAAAAAAAATGCTTAAGTCTTTCGTAAAGTGCAGAAGTAAAGAAAAACCTACAAAAAAAATTGTTATTATTTCCAATAAAACGTAAATAATGGTCAAAATATATTTATCATCATTTTAAGGTGTTAGACCAAACAAAAAAAATCATAAAAATATTTCTTTACTTGGAACAAAACGTCAATAAAGCTATACAAACATTTTCACTATTAAAAAATTTTTTTTTCGACGTAAAAAATAAAAAAAATGTTTAAAAAAAAAAAAAATTTTTTTTAATTGAAAAATTAACTAAATAATGAATATAATAACATTTTCATGATATTTTTAATTAATTATAATTCAAAAAATTTCCCAAATTAAATTTTTTTCAAGTCTCTATATAAAATAATTTTTTTTTTTGTTTTCGCAAAATCAAAATTTTGCATTTAGAGAGTTAACAATTACCAAAAAATATTTCTAAACGTGAAAACATGATCAAACCTCACCTTGCATAAACCCCATCAACATCATCTCTCACTCAATATCACCTGAAATCCACAAAACGTGAACCCTCAGCTGCGAACACCCATCGCCATCAAATACAAAGACGTTGTTGAACACTTGTACTGAAGAATAACTCCAAAACAAAATGAAAATTTACATTTTGTTCCCACACACGTGCACTACAGTTATCCACCGAAAAAAAAAACGTCCATCTTCCGATGAAGTTTAAGTGGAAACACAGAACGCTGATGTGTTTTTAGGGGTTATAAAGAGTGGACTCGAGTTAAAAATTGAGGCAGCAACGTTGTCAGGACTGTCTGACAAGGAGAAAAAAGTGTTGAGGACACTTATCACACGTAAATTCTCGTTTTAAAACGAGAATAATGTGGTTTTTATGTCCCCGGCGGGCGGATTCAGCATAAAAATATAGGAATAAAGTGACAATATTGTCAATGAAACATAACAATCCCGTAATATCTACCGGGAGCCAGCGACTGGATCAACAGACGTGGCAGGAGCAGTCGCAGTATTGTGACTTGTCTCATATTCCATGACTTCTTGATAAATAAGTTCTTTCCACTGATCTACCGTGTGTTCTCGCTCATCCACACTGTGATCGTATGGTCCAGGTGCCGGCTAAAAGCAAAAATAAACATTTTTAATAATAAAAAAAAATCTTTTCCACCGCTAACAAGCACTCAATGATAATTAAGGCTTGAAAAAACATACTCACAGCATTGACTTCACCCTCGTCGTACCAGACATTGATGTAATTGTGCAGTAAAGCCTCATCGACCGAGATGCGACGCTCAGGATCGATGACTAGCATGCGCGAGAGTAAATCCCTGGCTTGACTGGCTGCAAAGCAAATTGCGAGAGGCAAAGGACAATGAAATAATGGCTGACGATAGTATAAAAGATATGGGGGTGTATGATGTACAAGAGTATATTCTCAAACTTACCCTTCAGTCTATTATGCTCGGAGGAGTCCGTGGGGAAGAGAATGTCCGGGAATAGTCTCTCGAAGGGATAACCTGGGTATCGAGGCCTATTCTCAACATAATTCCTCACTGTTGGTTGCAATCGTTGCATAAACTCTTGAGCTGGTGTTCCTAATTGCTCTGTGAACCAAAATTTTATCATTTAATTGATTTAACAATATTTTCAAAAATTTATTTCCATAAAAAAAAACACTTAAAACATCTTTATTATGATACTTTTATATTTTTTAATTGTAAATAATTAAAATAACAATTATTTAAGTGACTTTAAATTATGGTAAATAGTTTTTTTTTTTTATTTTAGTCCTTTAAAACCCCGAATTTATGGATGTATATGAAGAAAAATCGGTAAAATTTGATTTTTTTCTTCTGAAAAAAATTTTTTAACCATAATTCTAGCGCTATATACACCCTTAAATTATTGTTTTACTAAAAAAACACATTTTCTGATTAAAAATGACTTACCAATAATTTTATTCCACTGATCAATATGATCTGTACCAGGAAAAAGTACTCCACCCCTAATCATTTCACCCATAATACATCCAACCGACCAAATATCAACATTTTCCTTGTATCCCATGCCAAGAATTACCTCTGGTGCTCTGTAATAACGCGTAACGACATAAGGCGTCATCATAAATGTCGTTCCGGCAGTTCTGGCCAAACCAAAGTCAAGAATCTTGAGCGTACAGTCAGATTTAACGACAATATTACTTGGCTTCAAGTCCTGTTGAATATTTTAAATTATTAATACAATAGGTCAAAAAATAAATGAAATAATTAGAAATGTTTTTTTTTTTCAACTTACTCTGTGAATAATACCAGCTGAATGAAGATGCTTTATACCACAAAGCATTTGATAGAGTAGATACGACATACGTTCATGATCAAGATCCATTTGAATGACTTGGCACAAATTTGCGTCCATCAACTCCATCACCAAATAAACATCTTGAAATTCATCCAAAGATCTTTGTGGTGTGAATGCATTCAACAGACCTATGATATTTTTGTGATTCACCAATTTCATCAGCTTAAATTCACGATAAGCTCTCTTTGCATGGGTCACATTTTGAAATGGTCTTGATAGTTTTTTTATTGCCACATTTTGCGCTGTTATTGTATCAAATGCAGCACTAAAAAATAATTATAATACATAATTATTCAGTGATATATTTGCCTTGAGAATTTTTAGGTTTTTTTTGTAAATTTTTTTACTTTTTTGTTGATAACTCGATAAATAAACAAAATAATGAAAAATACTATAGAAGATAAATAATAGAGAATTTAATTTTCTACAAAAAATATAGAATAAATTTTATTGATATTTTGCGTTATTTTTGAGATATTTAAATAAAATCAAAATTTTAAAAAATTAATATTATATCTTAAAAATTAAGTGAAATATCAAAAAAATGTATTTTATATTTTTTGTAGAAAATTTTATCCTCTATAATTTTAGTATAATACTATTTTTTGCTATCTCACGTATTTATCGAGTTATCACGTAAAAACAAAGAAACAAAGTTACGAAAATTGACACATGTTGGGAATCTACTTGTTTAAGAGTTTAATAAGGGTTTAGGATCATTTAAAAATTAATTGGGTTGGATTTATTGATTTAGGTGACTTACCAAACGATTCCCTGAGCGCCAGAACCGATTGGCTTTAGATTCTGATAGCGCTTGAGAATAGTAAACTTGGTGTCCCCGACCTCGACCGTGTAGAACATGGCGGACAGTCGGGATGTCATTTCAGACCCAAGGTAAGGCATACGCCTTGATACTGGTCTCCCGTTGCCGTCGCTGGCACCAACCGGGAGCGCAATTCCTCGTCGACTCTGCCTGGACTCTGATTCCTACCCACCGTGGCACATGTGTCAATCAATTTTCCACTTTTTGACTCAAAATCACCACGAAAATCCCACGAATGCTCGTTTACTTGACTCTGTACTCAACTTGAGAATTGTCTGCAAAAATAAAATTCATTAATTAAATTTACAGCATTAATTTAACAAATTTATTGCACAACTAATTGCGAACTAGTTATTTTATAGATTTTTTTTTTGTGTTATTGATAGTTCAAAACCATGCTAGAGTAACGTTGATTTTTTTTTTTTATCCTTTTGAAAATTCATTAATTAGCACAATATTGTGAATAAAGCTTGAAATTACAGTTTGGATTATTTATGACTATAGTTATCTCGGCTTTTCGTTAAAATTTCCAAGCTACCCTCCATTTGGTTTGTCGCCGTCGCGTGGTTAAGCATAACTCACATAAATTGTATTATCAAGTTGGAACATTAATTGTATTTTCACGCCCACAATACATATTTGACATTAAATTTCAAGTATTGATAATAATAATGATTATTTTCTTGAAATTATTGGGATTACTACTGAGGAGAAAAATTCAAGTGCTTCTAGCTTTTAAGTTGAAATCCAATTACAGAGTCACATATGTCAAGTTGAAATGTCAAGAACGCGAGTTGAGCATGAAAATGAACGTTAAGAAGGGATAATAAGTTTTTTTTTGTACTTGTAAAGAGATAAAATGGAAATATATATATTTTTTAGCTAAAAGGATCATAAGAATTTTGAGCAAAAAAAAAAGAAAGAATTTTTCCAAAAGTTTTTTTTTTAATATACATGTGTATAAAAATTTTCAAACCTCTGCTGCCATTTTAAAAACCACTGCACACCCCCTAAACCTCAAATTTATGGCAAACAATCATGAAATATCATGTTAAATGTTTTGCTATTTGTGATGAAAATTTTTTTGTAATTGCATTAGAGTCTAAAGAGTCTCCCAAAAAAATTTTCAAACCCCTGGCGTCGTTTTAAAGACCATTGGCCACCCTCTAAACCTCAAATTTTTACGAAATAATTATGAAATATAGTGTTAAATGTTTTGCTTAGCTATACGATATTTTTCTGACAGTTAGTTTAGAGCCCCCCCCAAAAACACCCCATCCTCTTTCTATAAATTATCAAATTTCACAAAGAGCCAAAATAGTTACTTACCATAAATTATTAGTCATTGTTGGTGATTAAATACAACCGGACTCCGGGGACAATGTTGATCAATCAAAAAATCTGAAATAACAAAAAAAAACCACAATTAAAACTCATGATTCCACCCCGTAAAATATTTTTTTTCTTTAATTCCTTCAAAAGAATTCATGATTTTTCATTCAATTTGCAAACAAAAAATTTTTTTTTCAACGAAATAAATAAAAAAAATTTTTTTTTCAAGCTTGAAAAATATTCTACAGCCCCTAGAATCATTCTCGTCAATGTAGAAAGATTTATAGGTGTGAATTTGATGGTTAGATAAATTTTCAAATGGTTAGAATTAATAAAAAAAAAACATTTTATGTTTTCACGTCTACTAAAATTCAACAGAGAAGTCATATAAATCTCATATGACATTGTGAAAACGCGTCGTGTAGTGTATAGTGTGGCGGAAACTGCATGCCAAAGCTTGCAGTCACTTTTATTTTATTTCCACACTCGTATATGAACACACAGCTCGAGCGACGAATATGCTCGAGACTTTTGGAGACTCGCGGGCACGCCGTGTTTTGCGTATATCTTGGCACACAGCTAATCTTAATTAGCCACATTCCCCACTGTAATTAATAATCCAGCCAAGACATCAAGCAAGACGTTGATTGACATACGACCTGTGGATTTTACCCAAGTATTTATTCGAGGATTTATCAATGGTTCCATTCTCGGCCATTTCATTATTATTACTTTTTTTTTTTTTCGTTGACAGAGGCAGCTTAATCAATGTATGTAACCTCTATACATCGCAAAAACAGGAATAAAATACAGTCTGGAATGCGACACTTGAATATTTAAGTGAACGCCACATATTGATTGAGCTTTTAGATTATACTCGAGTCGCACGAACAGGAGACACAACACGTCACAATGATTACACACGACAAAAAGCTCTATAAACATAAAAGTTTTTGTTTTTTACATTTTTTTGTTGGATTAGTTGAAAAATATCGGTTTTTTTTTTAGAATAGTATACAGTTGGATTAATAAAATGGCGATTAATCAAAAAATTAACCAAAACATCGATTTTTTTAGTTTATTCATGTTTGACTGGTTAAAATAATGAATAAATGTCTTTTATATTGAATTTTATTGAAAAATATTTGAATTTTCAAAATATCTCGAAAATAAGGCAATCTATCAAAAATTTTTATTCTACATTTTTTATAAACAATTTCATTTACTATAATTTTACTAGAGTAATTTTTTTCGATAATCCGTTTATTTATCGAGTTAATAACGAAAAATAAAATTAAAAAATATCAAATCTGTCAAATCTATACAAAAAAAAAAGCATTTTTATCATTAAAAAACTGAAAAATACGTTCTAACAACATTGCAAATTATTTATATGACTTTACAAAAAAAAAATAGCTATTTACAGTGAATATAAAAAAAAATTTTTTCCAAAAGCATAATTTTCCGAATAAAAGAATCTACACTGTAGCAGATGGTAAGCTTGGATTTCAGCAGAGGTTAAATTTTTAACATTATTCAAAAAGCTATATAATGTATCATTGAATAAGTTGAAGACCTGGTGAATCCACTCTCGAGCTTTCGTTGAATAGATACTTATACCGTAATACTGTTTCCGTTTTTCAGGCATTGTACGCAGTAGACTTCCGACTTGGATTGTTCGAGGTGGTGGGCACACTCTGTATTGTACCCTATTGAATTCCGATATATACAAGAAAAAAAAGAGGAAGTGACGTGTGCGATACAGCGACGCGTGTGGCTCTTTCATATGACTCGCCAAATGCACGTGCAATATCGAGAGACTGTCCGCCGCCATCATCGATTGCCATATATTAACTTTGCCAGATTATTTATGGATTATCTCCTACGCCAATATATTAATATTCTCGTCATGACATAGAGATATACAATATTGCTAGTTGATTAATTTTTTTTTCCTCGACAATTGAGCATGAAAACACTCGATGTGATTATTTTTTTGTTTGTGCCTCAGAAACACACACGAGACGGAAGAAAGAGGACAAAGAAGAGAAAAAAAGCTCTGTACAAATGGTGAAAAAAAAACTTTGTTAACTGCTACACGTGTCTCGCACAGAAAAAAAAAGGATTTTTTTTGTTAAAAGGTTATTTTATTATTTTTTTTTTTAGTGCAAAAAGGTTTGATTTTAGTATAGAATAAAGTGAGAGGCACCAAAAAAAAATAATTAATTTTTTTTCCTTCTTAATGACGTAAAATATTTCGAAAAAAGAAAAAAAAAAAAATTTTTAGATGAATTTTTATAAATAATTGAGACTTAGGGGTCGATTTAATTTTTTTTATGCTCTGATAGGTGAATGAGGGTTGAAAAAAAAAATTAATTTATTGAAATATTAGCTTTAAAGGGTTGAAAATCAACAAAAAAAAAAAATCGATTTTTAAGAGAATTCGTTTGTAGACAAAATGATGGCCGGCTCCACCTCGTATTTTTAATTATTTATCAATCCCATTTAAATGCGTAGAATTTTAACGAAATTGCGCGATTTATTTAGATAAATTTTGAGAGAAAAAAATTCCGTAAAAATTTCAAACTTTTTTTTTTAATAATTATATGAGTTCTAGATGAAAAATAAGATGAGTATTTAATGGTAGAGCTTTCTGATGTAAGCATGTAGAAGATTGTCGCGTGAATTATTGGGGCGTTAAAGCCTCCTACCGCGCATCAAGTCTCATGGTTGGCTGCTAGTGATAATGTCCCTGTTGCTTGAAATTGGCCAGGACGAAATTGAAGCCAATTTGAGGCCCAGCGACGACGACGCGACAATTTAATGGTTGTAAACTTGTGGAATATAATAAAGGTGTTGCTGTCGAGTTGGGGAATAAGGCAATATCCTTTTTCCGTCATCACATCTGCCATGTTGCGAATCGCACCCCCTTCGACTATACAAAAACGAAATTCAGAGTTATCAATATAGGCAATCTTAGACGTGTGACGCCCCCGAGGGCCAAATATCCCGCTTATTGCTAGGGAATAAAATTCAACCTACCCTGGAGAGAGATACAGTAAATCATTAGTACTTAATTTTTATTAACGTTTGAAATATCTATCGAATCAATAATGTTAAACAAAAGTTTCAGGATGGTTGGTTAAATTAAAAAAAAAATTTTTAACATTTTTTACGGGTGACTTCATAGAAATTTTGCCGTTTTCAGGATTTTTTTTTTTGTTTTTTGACGATAAATCAGTAAATAAACAAAATAATGAATAATGTTATAAAAGTAAAATTTTAGAGGATAAAATTTACTACAAAAAATGTACAAAAAAATTTTTTATATCTCTATTAATTTTTGAGATATAGCGATATTTTGAAAATTTTAAATTTTCAAAATATCACGAAAATTAAGCAAATTATCAAAAAAATTTATTCTACATTTTTTATAGATAATTTAATTTTTAATAATTTTACTAGAATAAGCTTTTTCGATATTTTGTTTATTTATCGAGTTATCGATAAAAAACTACGAAAATTACTATATATCCAAGGACGAAAATTTTTTTTCTCAGTTTTCCGGCGATAACTCATAAACAAAATAATGAAAATTTTCATTCAAGACAAATTAATACAAATTAAATTATCTGCAAAATTTGTTCGATCAATTTTTTTATTTTATTTATCATTTTTAAGATATTAGTTATTTTTTTAAAATTTATATTTTTCAAAATATCTGGAAAACAACGAAAAAAATCAAAAAATTTTATTCTTTATTTTTTTTAGGAAATAAAATTTCTCATCATTCAACTCTAATAATATTTTTTCCTATCTCACTTATTTACTCAGTTATCGAGACATTAACGCCCTTGTGTCATCAGTGGGAGCGATATATTTCGAATTCTAATGCACCCTCGCGTCAAATAAACACATTTCATGAGCACGAACAAGTCCAAGGCTCTTGATGGAACGTGTTCAACACTTGCAATCATACACTTGGATTGTTAAAACACTTTCGTTAGTATTTGGCAGGCGTTCAAGGCAAAACGCATATTACACAAGCGTGTATAATAGCGCATTGCTGTCGTCGCACTATAATACTTGTGGGCTTATGTGCGCCATGGCAATATGAGGTAACATATTACCTCCTATGCATGTTTGTCTTCTTCACCATGTCGTCGTCGTGGACGTCGTGTGGCCAGTCTCATCACGTACGATCAATGTTGAAGTTTTTGCAGGACGCATTGATGAATTAACGATCGCTGCCGGTATATAAACTCTCGGTCATCGAGTACTAGACATCACTTGCACTTCCAAGACTATCTTGTCAACAAGAAACAACTCAACCAACTCTTATCAACATGAAATTCTTCGTTGTAAGTATTTTATATCCAACTCATTCCGAATTTCTCAAACTGAAAAAAAAACATTTCCTTTTTTTAATTTTCAGCGAAAAATATTATTTCTAGAGGAAAATGTTTCAAATAAAAGTTGTATCATTTTTAATTATCTATCAAAAAGGTTCTTAGAATTTTTTCGAAAAATCCATTAATTTAGCGAGTAGCAAGCCTCAAAGCGTCTAAAAAAGCTCCGCGCTCGTCGTCAGAACTCGAGAACTTTAAGGCTCACTATCGGCTAAACTAATTGAATTTTGGAAAAAACTTTAAAGACCTTTTCGATAGATAATTAAAAATGGAATAATTTTTATTTCAAACTTTTTTCTCTCCAAACAATATTTTTCATGCAAAATTAAAGAAACAATTTTTTTTTTTCATCACGATTTTTTAAATACGCATTTAAAAACTCAAAATATCTATTAAAACCCATATTATTAATCTTAAAATCTCCGCTGGACTATTGATATAATCTCAAAAATAATATTTTCCCATAATCTACGTATTAAACCACCTTAAAAAATTTTTTTCTTTCCTTTTTTCATTGGTTATCTGTAGTATGACATGATTTAATGAGTTTTGATGTTATTTTACGAGGTAATTAGAGCTTAAATTGATGTTAAAGTGTGAATAAACTTTGAAAGAATAAAATTCAATGATTTACAGGGAATTCTCTTGATTGGACTGGCGGCTATTGCCGTGGCGAAACCATCAAGCGTGGAATCCCTGGAGCCAACGAAAGCCGAATCATCGGGGTCTGCAGCCGAATCACCCCGTGATAAACGTGGCCTGCTGCTTGGCGCTGCTTACACTGCCCCGGTCGCCTACACGGCCGCATACACAGCCCCCGTTGCCTACACTTCCGCGTACAGCTACCCCTATGCCTACTCCGCCTACTCAGCCTATCCATACTACGCGAGTGCCTACAGTTCCCCCTACTATTTGGCCTAGATTCTCACCATATCGTTCGCTCGCTTCTCTCGATCGTCCGAGAGAAGAGTGAAGACGAGTATATGCCATAACTCGCCTGCATTCCCATGAACTTTGACGACTCTGATGTATTTTATTTCTGTTAAATAAATTAATCAATTAAATTACCACCGTTAATCTCAATATTTCAACGTAAAAAATATCTTGCTGCTTTAAATCAAAATATCTTCAAAACTCTTGCAGATAGAATTTTTCTTCAGAAGACCTTTTTTGTAGGGAATTTAAGCAGCTACAAAACAGGTCCTTACGAAAACTTGTCTATCTCGCATCCTTATCAAGATATTAACAAATTTAATATCGCGTATCTAAAAAAAAAGGGTATATTACAAAAAAAAAATATCTTTCGGTTTGAAAAATCGAAATATCTTGAAAACTAATGAAGATAGAAATTTTTTACAAGAGACCATTTTTTTAAAGAATTTAATTGTCGAGAAAAAAGGTTCTTGGAAAAATTTGTCTATCTTGCATTCTTATCAAGATATTAGCAAGTGAAATAAGTATATTTTTAATCATTGATATTTGTAAATTTAAATTCACTGTTTCCGCGGATTAGTCGGCTATATTGGAATTGATTTTCGACTAATCAATTTCGCAGAAATTGTTCAGAAACGGAATAAAGGTATTTAGGTATCAAAAAAAACCAAAACTTGTACACATTTATGGAATAAGAGATTTGAGACTCGTATCACGTCTTAGATTCTCGCTTTTCTTCATATCCCAGCTTGGGTGTGCTTTTGTACAAGAACGCCTAAGGCTTTATACAGCCCACGTGACGGTTAGAACGCCGAGGGGCCAGTGCGCTTGAATAAGCACCGGCGAAAACTTTTTTTTCCTCTACAAAAACGATAAAAAAAAAAACCTGTATCTACAAACCATCATACACATATAAACCAGCTTTTAGAAGTGAAAAAACTCCCCAACTGACATATTTCTCATAGTCGCGAAAAAAAAAAATACCGTCTCATCCCAAATACAAAAAAAATCTTTTTTTCTTTTTAATTTTCCGAGAAAAATATCATTCCTGGAGGAAAATATTTCAAATAAAAGTTGTTCCATTTTTTATTATCCACTTAAAAGGTTCTTAGATTTTTTTCGTAAAACTCATTAGTTTAGCAAGTAGATGACCCCTAAGTGCTCGAGAAAATTATCCGTGCGCGTTCCCGATACTCGGGAACTTTGAGACTCACTACAAGCTAAACTAATTGATATATCGAAAAAAGTCTCGGAATCTTTTTTGTAGATAATTAAAAACAGAATAATTTTTATTCGAAACTTTTTTCTCTTCGACGAATAATTTTCTTAGAAAATTCAAAAAACAAAATTTTTTTTACATCAAAGAGAAACACGATATTTTTAATACACAATCAAAACGTCAAAATATCTATTATCACTCTTAAAATCTCAGTTTCACTATAAGCATAACTTGAAATATTACATTATTTTATATAATCAATGTATTAAACCATCTAAAAAAAATTTTTAACCCACTAAAAGTACGAAAAAAGTTGATCCACTTGGCTATGAATTTTTTTTCGCCCAATCTTTCATTTTTACTTTCATCCCCTTACCTTGAGGCTCACGCAGGCCCATTTATCTCAGTCAGTAAAAATAAAAATCCCGCATAAAAATG
>MVJL01000594.1:0-25740 GCA_002156465.1 Macrocentrus cingulum | reverse complement strand
ACTATCAAACTTTAGCCAGAAATCGCAAAAAACAGAATTGGAAAATGAGAAGGGGGGACCCTTACCATTTTTTCGAAAATTTATTTCACCGTAGAGCATTGGGGAGTTGCTTGAAAAATAGCAAATTAATTATAATACAAGATCCAGTATGAAAAACTGCATAAAAATGCGTTTTTCTAGTGTTTTTTAAGGAAAAACGGAAATTTTAGAACATGTGACGCCAGCTAACGGTTGACGCGGGGAACTAATTTAGCAAATATTGTGTTTTTTCGTTTTTCGCCGATATCTCGCGAAAGAAGAGAGATATGCAAAAATGTTACTCTTTATAAATTATTGGAAATTAAATTTTCTACAAATTATGTTGAATGAAATTTTCTGTAACTCTTTATCCGTAGACGACACATGAAAAAAAATGAATTTGAAAAAATATTTTTTTTCTCGTGATTAAAGGCAGTTAATTACTCTGAATATTAATGATATACGATAAAAAGTAGTTTAAACCAAGAAATTCGCTTTATTTTCTTTTTTTTTCAAAGCCGAAAAAAATCAGATTTTGGGCAAGAAATTTTTTTTTTCGGATAAATAAGTAATTTTATGATGTATTATTAATTATATCTATTGACACAATTTCACCCGCTTTACAGAGCGAAAAAATGCGGTTTTTTAAGCAAAATTCAATTTTTTGCGACGGCAGCACCATCTCCCGGCGAGTAGCAAAACTAAATTTTCATGAAAAATCCGGAAATTTGTCTAAAAAAATTAGTTCGGCAATTTACCGCGGGGTGGCGCTGCAGTCGCAAAATATTATTTTTCGTTTTTCCTCCATATCTCGCGAAATAAGAGAGATATCGAAAAATATTACTCTTTATAAATTATTGAAAATTGAATTTTCTACAAATTACGTGCTATAAAATTTTCTGTAGCTCTTAATCTGTAGCCGGAAAATCCAAAAAACCGAATTTCCAAAAACACTTTTTTTTATAATTTTAGCGCAGTAAAATTGTTTTTTTTTTTTTTTTCTAATATAAATCAAGAAAAAAGTATTTTATTTTGCTACTATGGATCATACACGGCAATAGACACATTCTTCTGAGAACCGCTGAGTGCTCAACTAAGCACTCTTGAGCGTTTCCGAGCACGTTTGAGAGAGTGACAAGAGTGTATCCGTTGTTCGCCGTTGAGTTGATGTTTATTGACGTTTTCTAACCTCTTACTAAATTTTATCTTATTTTAAAACGTTATCAGATACCTACATTGATACAACAACGAAATATACGACCATTCCATACTGTTTGTACGATAGAATGTGGAAATATATTCGAGGAAAAATGATAGATATTCATTAATTCAGTAAATAAACCATATACATCAATTCGTCAATTGTTCAGGAGGTATGAATTTCCTCTAACAATTTGTATTGTAAATATCCAACTAATAACAAGATATTTATGTAATATTCAATGTTATAATTTTTTTTTGCAGACGTACTCACTAAATTCACCGAGTGACAAGTGAATATTTCAAGGTTATGGCATCGAAAAGTAACAATATCGTGTCGAGAAGTGATTTTATGAGTGCTCCTGATGATGAAAAGGTAAAAAAAAACTGCAATCGCAATTTATTTAATCAAATATTTAACAAATTATTAATTTTTTGTATCTAGGAAACACTTTTAGAGCATGATAGCGAGCCAGATGAGGATGTACTTTTCAAGTAAGCTCTAAATTTAATAAACAAAATATTTACATTCATTCCATTAAGTATTACCTATATTTCGATAAAAAATATCAACGTTTTAACAATAAAAAAAAAAATTTATTTTCATTTCTCAATGGTTTACAGTCGTTCCAGTTCTTCAACAGAAAATGACAGACAATCTAACAAAAAAATTGATCAGTAAGTTTTTTACTCTGATTAATAGTGTGTATTATTTTTATAATTTACATATTATCTCTACTAAACATTATATAACCGCAATTAATAGATTTTTTCTTGATAAATAATTTTTTATTAAATTTTATTGTTAAAATATGGGTAGGATTGTTGAATATTTGTTTAAAAAAATACGTTTTGAAGCAATATTATTATTGAAATAAAAAATTTATTGTTAGATCTGCATTTTAGTACTGAAATTTTTCAAAAAAACACGTATTTAAGATTTATTTGATGATGATAATACTAATTCGACGTTTTTTTTTTTTCTAATTTTCAGCGTTAAAGTACAAATTCAAGAAGTCACCGATGTTATGTACAGTAATGTACAGAAAATTTTAGAGAGAGGTGAAACATTAGAGGAATTACAAGAGGCAAGCGAACGATTAAATATTGTAGGTCATGAATTTCGAGATGCTGCACGAAAAGTACAGCGAAGAGCATGGATGCAAAATATGAGAACGCGAATAATTGTTGTAGGAATAACAATTGTTGCTATTCTTTGTATTATTGGTATGTTAAATATTATTTCTTAATTTTTTACTTATCATCAAAGTCATTTTTTCTCAATCAATTGATTTTTTTTGTTTATTTTTCACTTATAAATCTATAAATTGCAGTAGAATCTATGGCAAATTTTACGTATAAAAAATATTATGCTTTATTAACTTATTATTTATGTAGTTTAGAAAAAATTTAAAATTTTTCAGTTCTGGATATCATGGTGTTTTATCTGGTTGTCAAATAACGTCACAGTATTATCACACACAAATTAAGGTATTTGAGTTATTTTTTTTTTTGGCATTGCTTTTATTTAATATTTTGGTTTTTTTGCAATACACTGATTTTTTGTTTATTACTTTTTTTTTACACTTTGATGAATTTTTTTTTTTTCTACTTCATGTCTATATTATTGCTCAAATATCTTAATTTTAAAAAATTACTATTTACACTTTGATGCCGGGAGATTAATTTTTTTAATTAATTTTTTTTTTTTTGTTTTCAGTGCCATTTATCGTGAAATATTCCTGAGCGATGAATTTATTTTTTTCTTTTTTTTTTTTCTGAACTTTTTTTAGAATATTTTTGTGCCTTGTATATAACTCCGGTGTCTATTAAGGCTGAATATATTGTATGAATTTTTGTTAAATTTAAAATATATACGTACAATTATTACTAAAATATATTTTAATAATAACTAATTATTTTTCAGAAATAATTGAGATTTTTTTGATTTAAAACTTTTTTTCATTGTTTAAATTATGTAAAAAATAAATCGTTTTTTTTTTACTAGTATTATTGTTTAGTTTAAAAAAAAATGTGATTAAACTTTCTGTTTTGTTATTAAAAAAAAAACGTGTCAGATAATAAGTGCTTAAAATTCATTTATAAAACAAAAATTTTATAAAAATCATGAAATAATATTTTTTATCACTGTATTATTACTAAATACAAATATAAATTATTATCAGTGTTGCAATATGAAAATAAAAATTTCACAGTTGTGACATAATCGCGTGAAAAAAAATTAAAAAATACATAGATATCTTATTCACGTAATAAAGAAGACTTATCACTCAGAGAGCTGTGATGCGACGCCCATGGCTACCTAATAACGAGCGTATATTGTGCCTCTGTACACCACGGTCTCTCTTCACGATCGCAGTATTCGCTGCAGCATTCGCTGGCAGTGCAAACGTGCTTGAATGATCTTGTTTGGTAGCCTCTGGTGATTGACTATTTTACGTACAGTAAGGAGAGAGATATCCAAACAACAGTTTAAACCTAAATTTGTGAATTTTACTTGTATGAACGACTTCTTCACAAAAATTTAACTAAAGTGACAACGTGATAAAAATCTTAATCACGTGATTAAACACTCAACATTGGCATGGTGGAATTTTATCAAATCGGCCTAACAGCCGTAGCCGCCTTTGTAGCCGCATTTCTGGTGACCGGAAGTCGATGGCGCACATTTTACATCGTAACCAAAACTCTGCCTCGAGATGTTTTGTAAGTAAAATCAATTTTTTTCACTTAATTCACCCTCAAACATTGATTTAATATTTTTTTTTTAAATCTATTTAACATTTAATTAACACATAAAAAATTATTAAATTGACAGCATCGTAAATGTATTGATGTGTCAAGATGATTACTTAACAATCATGCGATTACGCTGTTAAAGATTTGAATAGATCCGAGTGTCTATGCGGGTTTAAATAACCTCTACACACTGTAAGATGTCAAGATTTCAATGAAATAACAAGTGTAATAATTTTTATAGGATATAAATTTTCCGTTTTTTTTTTATCGTATGCTTTGTTTATTTACAATAGCGCATTTTCCGCATGAAAATTTACTGGCAAGTGGTTTGTACTGGTTCGCTCATGATTGGCAAATTCTGGGTCGTGCGTATAGTGACCGTGAGATGCATCTGTAGAACTTCTGCTTCTATCTTTGCATTGAGAGTATAACGGTACTGCTCTATCGTTATATAGTGTGAAATAAATCAAAATAAATTTGCTTGAATTGAAAAAAACAAAAAAAACAATTTCATTTACTGTCTATGATTTAATAAACGAGAATTTTTTTTTTTTGTAGAATTTTTATCAATTTTTGACGATGTAAAATAATTTATTTTTGATTTTTTTCAATGCGAAAATATAATACTTGTATTCAAATGATATCAAGTGATTATAAAGAAATGAGTGGAATAATTTCATTCATTCTGATAATTTGTATTAAAAAGATTATCTTATTTTAATTTTACGTTGTACATTGATCACGAAGCTTGTGAGTAATACATATTTACATAACATAAAAAAGAATTGCGTGTCTTATAAGCACTTTGTACTTTGAACAATTGTCATTGTTATGAAATGATGTTATTTGTTTATTTTTTTTTTGATTTGTTTGATTTTTTTCAGGGGAGCTTTCAGATTTTTAAAAGTCAACTTACTTCTTTGGTATTGGGAAAAACGGTGTTTTACAGTTGCTAGATTATTCACCAGACAGGCCGAGGCTTATCCTGATAAAATTGCTTTTATCTTCGAAAACCAACAATGGACTTATCGAGAGGTAAATTTCAATTAATTAATCTATTAATTCATTCAATTTTTTTTTTATTGATAAAACAATTTTTTTTGCATCTTATCAAATACTCAAGAAGTTTGTAGATAAACTTTAAGACTATATAATACGGTATTTTTTTTGGATATATTTCAAAAAATAAAATAGTTATCAATTTTTTATGTAATTTGGGGATTAAAGGGGGGATAAGAAATATTTCTCTATATTTTTAAGCGGTTTTATTTAACTTGACCTGTGTTTTTGTTTCTTTATTTAAATTTTGAATTGAATTTTGGGGTGAAATAGGTATTGGGGTGATAAAAAAAAAAAAAACCGACTATTTTTGTTTTTTGTGTCTTATATCAAAAAATGATGTTTTATAGAAGCATTTTTTAAGGTTTTATTTAACAAAAGTAAATAATGTACTAAATAACAAAAATTAATGAGCATTAAGATAAAAAAAATTTGAAACATGCTCAAACAATAAAAATTTATCTCGAAAAAAAAAAAAAAATCGGCAAGCTTTTTTACAATTACGAAGAAATAAGACAAAATTTTTTATCTTAATGCTTATTATTATCTGTCTTAGTACATTATTATAAATAAAATCATTTAAATTAAAACTTTTTGACCTCTTATTATTTTTTTAAATTAATTATTTACTCTTATTGGCAGCTCGACAACTATACCAACCGGTTAGCACGTTATATTCGCACGCAGCCAATGTCACGAGGAGATAGCGTGGCTCTACTGATGGAAAATCGTCCAGAATACGTTGGAACATGGCTAGGCCTGAGCAAAGCCGGTTTTGTTACAGCTCTCGTCAATACAAATCTGAAAAAAGACGTGCTGATACACAGCATTAAAACGGCAAATTGCAAAGCAATAATTTTTGGAGCAGAATTTAAAGATGGTAAATTTTTTATAATATATTTTACAATTATCAATGGAGATAATTATTGATTGATTGATTACAGCGATTGAGGAGATAAAAAATAAAATGCCCGACTTGGCGTTGTATCAATGGTCGGCGGATTCCAGTAATGCAGTTCTTCATGGTGCTGTAAATTTAAACAGCTCAGTGGCCGCTACTGCTGCTGATCCTGTTGAGGTTGACCTCTCTCTGGGCTGCCCGCGGGATAAGCTCATTTATATCTATACATCTGGTACAACTGGTATGCCCAAGGCAGCCGTCGTTACCAATCTAAGGTGAGAATGTAAACTGAACACGGTAATTGATCTAGATTGTATTTCCTGTAGAGAGAGAGAGTAGAGACGCAATTTAGTAGTAATTTTCCGATGATTGCTAGGAAAAACTTTGTTTTATTTTTTTTTAAATACATATGTATACAAACTATAAACAAACATGTTTTCTATGGACTCAAAAAATTAATGAAACTAAGATTTTACAATTTTTTTTTTCGCTCTTCAGACTTTAGTGCAACTAAAAAAAAAACTTCATCGCGAAGTAAAATATTTAATAGTGAATTTCATGAATATTACGCGTAAATTTGAGGTTTTGGGGTGTGTGGTAGTGTTTAAAACGACGCCAGGGGGTTGCTGATTTTTTTTTGGGTTCTTTATAGAGTTTAATGCAGCTATACAAAAAAATTTCTTTATTATGGAAAGCATTTAATCCGCTTAAAATCGGGGTTTATAGGGTGGCCGATGGTCTTTAAACAATGGTAGAGGGTTGTAAATTTTTTTCGGTGTTTTTAGGACTCTATAGAATAACTGTAAAAAAAATATCATCGTGAAACAAAATATTTAACACGATATTTCATAATTATTTCCTATAAATTTGAGGTTTAGGGGTGTGCAATGGTCTTTAAAATGATGCCAAGGGGTTGAAAATTTTTTCGGATGTTTTTCAGACTCTAAACTATCTGTCAAAAAAAATATTGTAAGTGCATGAATTTTTTAGCAATAATTTTTATCCATCTGTTTTGATGATGTAAAAAAATTTAATACAATTATTAAATTTATAAAATGTTATTTTAGATACATGTTGATATCCTGTGGAGTTTGCAATATGCTTGGTCTTCGTCAAACAGATCGGATTTATAATTCATTACCATTGTATCATACTGCCGGAGGAATTGTCGGAGCTGGTCAAGCATTATGTTCCGGATTAACAGTGGTTCTACGTAGAAAATTTAGTGTATCAAAATTTTGGGTAGACTGTATCGAGTATGACTGTACTGTGAGTTTATGTCGTTTATTATCTTCAATATTTTACTGATATTAATCCAAAAGGTTTTCATAATAAATTTATTATTTAGGTAGCTCAATATATCGGGGAAATCTGTCGGTTTTTACTGGCCGTTCCACCAAGTACTAACGACACTGCTCATAAAATCCGGCTCATGTTTGGCAATGGATTGAGACCGCAGATATGGGAAACATTCGTGCAACGCTTTCAAATTCAACAAATTGGAGAATTTTATGGCGCCACAGAGGGAAATTCAAACCTTGGTAAAATTTAACTTTAATATTAATTCACATTAAAAACTAAAAATTCATATTTTATACAAATTTTTTAAATTATTTTCAAATTTAAAAATGAAAAAATGCAAGAAAAACAAATTATATTTCTTCTTTTTAATTTAATTCAGTTTAATTTGTGTTTTTTTTATTTTTTTATTTGATTTTACAGTTAATATTGACAATCGCGTGGGTGCAGTGGGATTTATTCCAAAGTGTGCAGGGCCCCTGTATCCCGTGGCATTATTGCGGATTGATGAAGATACAGGAGAACCTTTAAGAGGGCCCGATGGATTGTGTATTCGTTGTAAAACTGGTTGGTTATTAAATCTCAAGATGAAAATGAAATAATTTTATTAATCACAAAAATTAATTAAATCAGGTGAGCCTGGAATTTTTGTCGGTAAAATCAATCCGAAAAAAGCGGTGAATGATTTTAGAGGCTATGCCGATGAGAAAGAGTCGGAGAAAAAAATAATTCATGATGTCTTTAGAAAAGGAGATCGTGTTTTTAATTCCGGTGATATTTTAGTAATGGATGAATTTGGATATTTTTATTTTAAAGATCGAACAGGAGATACTTTTAGGTATGTACTTGATAGAAATTATTTTTATTTTATTTAATTATTTCTTTTTTTGTTATCCAGATGGAAGGGTGAAAATGTTTCTACTGCCGAAGTAGAAGCTGTAATAAGTAATGTAATAAGTTTAAAAGATACTGTAGTGTACGGTGTTGAGGTATGAAATTCAATCATTGAAATTTCATTTCTCACGTTATAGTGCAATCCTACGAAATTTTTAATTTGGATTTATAGGTTCCTGGAAATGAAGGTAAAGCTGGAATGTTGGCAATTTATGATCCCGAGGGTTCACTCAATCTTCACGAATTAGCTGTAGGATTGAAAAAAACCTTACCTGTATATGCAAGACCACTTTTTATTCGAGTACTCGCAGAATTACCGTTAACTGGTATGTTTAGAAGTTTATTTAATTTTTTTCGCAACGTTTTTATTTCATTAAATATAATTTTTATTCTCTGATAAATTCAATTTCATGTATTGAATGAGTAATTTTTTGTTCTCACTGAAATACAATTATTATTCGTATAAACACATACGCAAAAAATAATTCAATAATTCATTAAAAATCAATTAATATTTTTAATTTTTATTTAAATTAAATTTTTATTTTTAAGGTACATTTAAATTAAAGAAGAGTGATCTTCAAAAAGAGGGATTTGACATTAGAAAGGTGAATTTTATAAGAATTTTGTTTGATTTTTAATTTGCAAAAAAAAAAAATAATGCAATTAATTTTTTTATAGAATAATTTGATTGTTTATTATAATTCTAATTAAATTTTTTTTTTTATTTTAGATCAAAGATCCTGTGTATATTTTAGAAAAGTCTGATAGCTACACAAAATTGACAGAGCAGCTACATCGGGATTTATTAGAAGAAAAGTTGCGAGTTTAAATTTTATGAATACTAAAAAAAAATTTATATTCTAAAGGAAATAGAAGCATACGAAACATATCTGTAAATTTATATTTTTCAGTGATCGAGGGCCTTGTGAATGGTTGTTTTTATAGAACCATATTTTTTTTATTCACTTCAAGTATAACATAAGTATAATACATTCGAGCAAACGCTCTCGCTTCAAATCAACAATATACCGTTTGATAAATTGAAGAATTTATTTTCAGTTGATATATAGAATTTTTAGTATACCACGTATATATACGTCCCCCGTAAAAAAAAAAATTC
Organism: Macrocentrus cingulum; assembly: GCA_002156465.1. NCBI lineage: Eukaryota > Metazoa > Arthropoda > Insecta > Hymenoptera > Braconidae > Macrocentrus > Macrocentrus cingulum. The sequence goes on along the minus strand of MVJL01000594.1, from coordinate 16,486 downwards.
AAACAGCTATGAAAATACTCGATTTGAAATTAAAAATTACAACATTTCTTCTTTTATTATTAATGGCAGTCTAATAGGATATAAATTTGTTAGTGAATTAATTAAGCCATTTACCCTCTATCATATTGAATATTTCAATATAATCATCTATATGCAGCTTTAAAAAAAAAAAATTTCATTATACGACTGAAACAAGATATCCAGCATATCTTTTGTAATATTATAAACAATAAAAAATATTTATCATAAAATAGCTTCTATCAACAATATAATTTTATTTACGGTCGCGAAAAACTACTTATATATCACCAGCGCGCGACTTTTTACGACCACCCAGTATATATGATCGCGAAAGCATAAACTCAGCGCATGCGCTTTTTCATCAGTGATTCTCATAACTTTCCAACAAATTTTTATTTTTCATCATCAACTAATAATTAAAACAACTCAATAAAAATTATTTCAATTATTTACTTATTTCTAATTTTTCAAATCAAACTTCTCAGTTTCGTTCTATCAATGGGGGAAAAATTTATTTGTTACACGATAAATAATTCAAGAAGCACCACTGCTAGATAAAGACACCCACGATTCGCGATATAATGGCACACACCAGTCTGTGCCAGTTCGGGTGCCGGTACTACTGCGCACAAGCGTAATTATTTTATAATCACAAAACTTTTCGATAGTTTAGTTAATAAATGTCTTCAAACTTTTCCCAAGTTTAAATTCAATGCTTAATTTTCACTAAAAAATATTTAAATGCAAATTTCAACTGTTTTACACTTTCTAGAATAATTTAAAAAATTATTTATCACTATACTCTATGAAAATTTATTAATTAAAACAACGAAATAAAATTATTGAATAGTGTGATTAAATTTTTGTTAATTAGATGTGGCTAATATTGTTCAACATAGTTGACTAATTGTTAAAGAGCACGTGATCGTGTTTACGTTTGTGTACAAACGCTCTGTTTTGTTATCAGTTTAAAACGTGTGTTAATTTTTTTTTTGATTATCGCATGAATTTTGTGTGACACTGATAAATATATTCTGTGTGATAATAACAAGTCTTTTAACCACACGATTTATCGTGTCTATATCGATTCACACAACATATATCACCTGTTGAATATTACTCGCGTTTCATCATTGAAGCGAAACGGCTGATAAAATTGATGCGCCTCGCCTACACATTGGAGTGCACATAAAGAAATACGGGTGTGATAAAACAATTGGTCGATGGTCTTTAAGCACTGAGAGGAACGCGTCGTTAACCCAGTGATAATAGTATGATATACTTAACCGAAAATAAAAGGTTACGAGTCTTTTATTTAGAAAAATAGATTATTAAATTTTATGTGAAACATCTAGAATGGCGATAGCCAGTGATAAATTTGAATTTGCCATCGACCGAGGAGGCACATTTACGGATGTCTACGCCAGATGCCCCGGTGGAAGAGTGCGAGTGATGAAATTACTGTCAGTGGATCCTGCTAATTATCCTGATGCCCCTCGTGAAGGCATTCGACGCATTTTGGAGCAGGTATAAGTGTTGAATTTTGTCGTAAAAAAATTTAATTGTGTTTCTATTAAAATTATAGACAGTTTTTATTTAACAAAAGTAAATATAATGTATAGTATATGAGAAAGTATTAAGCATTAACCCTTTGAGTACACACTGAGTCTTTTGGAACCATATACGCTGACTTTCATCATAGAAATCAATAGTATATGATAATAAATACTCTAGATTTAGATAAATTAGATAATTAATTTTTTTATTTATTAAATCACTTTGTGAGGAATCATGTCATTTTTTAAGAAGAAATGTTAAAAATCTAAAAATTTGCAATTTTTTAAAGAAAAATTTTGTTGTGAAAGAAAATAAAAAATTTAATTGTGTTTCTATTAAAATTATAGACAGTTTTTATTTAACAAAAGTAAATATATATAATGTATAGTAAGAAATGTTAAAAATCTAAAAATTTGCAATTTTTTAAAGAAAAATTTTGTTGTGAAAGAAAAATTTTATGATCAAAATTTAATAATCAAAAATTAAAATACATTTAAAATAAATGGGGTATTTGGTATCCCGCGTATACCAGGCTTAGTAGGTTTTTACGCGGCTTTTTTGCTTTCATATTCTTTCGTATCGTTGTCTGCCTTTTAAGATTTTTCTCCGTAGCTAACGAATAGATCTCACAGGATTAGAGACCTTTTGTATCTCTATCAAGAGAATGGTCAATCTTGAGATCCTTTTCCGTAGCTAACGAATAGATCTCACAGGATTAGAGACCTTTTGTATCTCTATCAAGAGAATGGTCAATCTTGAGATCCTTCGCAGCCCGGAAAAAAATCTGCCCTAAGCGATCCCACGTTGCACCGAGTCGCAGCCGCATGGTCTTGACCACTGTGCTACGAGCTCGGGTCATCTTCGCAGCCCGGAAAAAAATCTGCCCTAAGCGATCCCACGTTGCACCGAGTCGCAGCCGCATGGTCTTGACCACTGTGCTACGAGCTCGGGTCATTTAAAATAAATTAAAAATACATAAAAAATATTTCGACATCCCTATAAATATTGAAAATATACCCCCGACACGCTAATTAAAAAATTATAACAACAATTTCGATGTTATTTACTTTGAATAAAGTTAAAAATTACTGATAAACATCGCGAAAAATGATCTATCGCGTCTTTTTGCAAGAAAAATTTCATCCTCTCCCTGTGGAAAAATATACTCCTCTATTTAAGCTCACAGAAAGGACATAAGAATTGACCCCATTTACATATTCCGAGTTTTATGACAAAAACAAATTTTCTTATTATTATTATAAATTACAGAGAGTACTCATACTGCTTTTTCTCCCGGTCAGGAAAACTAATTTTATTATTATTATAACAAATTAAACTATAGCAGGGAGTCTCCGATAGTTTTTCTTCCACTCAGAAAAAAGAGTCATATTGCTTCCCGGAAAAGACGGAGAAAATCATCCCATTTCTAACCACTATGACGAAAAATTGTATGTTTACCCCGGGATGCAAAAGAGGTTATTTCCACCGTGAATTCCTGCCCTCGCCGTCGGTTCGGGCAGTAAACTTTTCACGGTCGAAATGACCTTTTTTGCTCCCTTGGTGAATAATCTACTAATTTCGTCACAGCGGGAGTAAAAGGTGTTTTTGCTCCCGCTACGACGAAAAATAGTAAGTTTACCTCAAGATGGAAAAGAGGTTATTTTGACCTTTTTTGCTCCCTTTTGGTGAACAATGTAGTATTTACTTTTATTTTTAATTTAAATACCATTTAATGCTGCAACGTCATCAGTAACATGCTTATATTTCAAATTTCATGTAAATCAGTTTATAGAAAGTGTACATTAAAAACTTTAAAAAAGATTTGAACGAAAAAAAAACAAACTCACAGGTCAAGTTTAATTGAAACCATTGAAAATAAATTCTCGTAATTGCAGGAAACTGGTGTTTTAATGCCTAACGAAGTGGATACATCGATGATATCATGGATCCGAATGGGAACGACTGTGGCGACTAATGCACTGCTCGAGCGAAAAGGTGCTCGAATGGCATTACTTATCAATGAGGGCTTCCGAGATCTTCTCTACATTGGAAATCAAGCACGACCTAACATATTCGACTTGGAAGTCGTTACACCCAGTGTATTGTATGACAAAGTGGTGGAGGTCAGGTGCAGGGTAATTCCAGCGCTAGTGGGAAGATGTGCGCTTGACACTTGGGCGCTGCGACGAGTAAAAGGGGCGACAGGCGAAGAATTGTTCGTGATTCAGGAGCTGGACGAGGAGCGGTTGAAACGTGATTTACAGACACTTCGTGAGCATGGCATTGAGAGTCTGGCTGTCGTTTTGGCGCACAGCTATACGTGAGTTGCTAAAAAATTTAACAGTTCTACGATAAATCATCCTTTTCTATGCTTAATCAAATATTATTAGCCAAGAGGTAACTGCCATGTCAGTGTCGATACTCTTTCGGTATATATTATTGGAAAAAATCGGAAAAAAATTAATTAAAGCGAGAAAGGATTAAAATATTTACACACGCTCTTTTGATTTATAAAGAAACTTATCACTAATGTTAAAAGAGGGTATAAAACCGGTTGTAATGGCTATTTTTGCGTTTTTTAAGTAGTATAACCTCTGTTAGGTCAGCCAAAAATGATTATTTTTAATTTTTGAGTTGAAAAACGTTTAACAATCAGTTTTGTAATATTTGAGATGAAACAAAAATTTTTATTTTTTTCTTGTAAAAATTTTTAAGGGGTGTATAGCTATATATTTCCTTTGGAAATATCGGTGTTTTCGTGATTTTTTTGAATTTTTGCTGATAACTCGGTAACTAAGCGAGATAACAAAAAATATTATTTAAACAAAATAATTGGAATTTTAATTTTCTACAAAAAATGTAGAATATATTTTTTTGATATTTTGCTTAGTTTTCGAGATATTTTGAAAAATAAAAATTTTTAAAAATCAGTGATATCTCAAAAAATAAGAGAGTTAAAGAAAAATTCGTAGGACATTTTTTGTAGGTAATTAAACCTTAAATCATTTTAGTTCTATAACATTTTTCGTTATCTCATTTATTTATCGAGTTATCAGCAAAAAAACGAAAAAAAAAATGAAAAAAACTGCAAGATTCCCAATGGGTATACGCCCCTTCCAAAATTTGACATGATAAAATTTTTTGTTTTTACTTTAAACAAACGTTCTAAAATTTATTCTGGTTATAAATTAAAGTCAAAATTATCATTATCGTTTTCTCCAGCACTCGATAAACATTTTGTTAAAGACGTAATTAAGAATATTTAAGATTGAAGAAGATAGGGATGATTTCTTTAAAGTTTAATTATCACATCTATTACATAAAATTTAATTAAATTTATGAACCCAAAGATTTGCAGAACATGAATGTCGAGTAGGTGAATTGGCGAGAGACTTGGGATTCAAAGAGATTTCCTTATCCCATGAAGTAATGCCAATGGCAAGAATAGTTCCACGAGGTTTTACAGCTTCAGCAGATGCTTATTTAACACCTCACATAAAATCCTATCTAAAGGTAAAAATAAATATCTAATTTTTATTAGTAATTTAGCATTTGTCATTTTTATTAACCAATAAGATTGTTCACAGAGTTTCTCGTCGGGATTTAAGAACAATCTCGCGGGTGTGAATGTGCTTTTTATGCAGAGCGATGGTGGGCTTACACCAATGAATTCGTAAGCAGACACTCTGAGCAAAAAATACTGATATTGTATGTGAGCACGCTACTTTATTGGGTAATTCTGGGCTTCTTGGCAGATTCAATGGATCGCGCGCCATCCTGTCTGGGCCAGCAGGTGGTGTAGTTGGATATGCAATGACTACTTATCACAAAGAAACTACACTGCCTATCATTGGCTTTGACATGGGTGGAACGTCGACCGACGTGAGTCGTTACGGAGGATGTTACGATCATGTTTACGAGAGCACTACGGCGGGTGTCACTATCCAAGCAGCCCAGGTGATACGTTGTATCAAATGATACGACTCGTAAATTTCTCCAGATGAAGATATCCATCCTAGTGCTCGGCTTTATGTCTGACATTTAATTGGATTGCAGTTGGACATAAATACAGTTGCTGCTGGTGGTGGATCTATGCTCTTCTTCAGATCTGGCCTCTTCCAAGTGGGTCCAGAAAGTGCTGGAGCTCATCCAGGACCAGCTTGTTACAAAAAGGGTGGACCCTTAACTGTTACTGATGCCAATCTTGTTCTTGGTCGACTTCTTCCCGAGTACTTTCCACAAATTTTTGGCCCCGATGAAAATCAGCCTCTGGACAAGCAGGCAACCTTAGTTGCTTTTCATAAATTCACTAATCAAGTAAGTTTCTCCAAATATTTGTCCCAAGCCTTTGTTCGGGGTTGGCGTCATTCAGCCATTTATAATAATTACATGAAATCTGCACGATTCGACGCAGAATTTCACGTAGTTTCGTTTGGGGTATTTTTTAAAAGGATTCAATACATAATACCTACAAAACTAATAATTATAATAATCATATTTCAATGATTCTAATCTTCGCGGCCTTTTTAATACGTCATTTGTCTAGGTTTTTTTTTTAAATCAAGTTGAACATAGGCATGAGTCTTTTGTTTATGTCCATGTGTCGATCGAATTTAAAGGGCTGAGACAAGGTTAAGATTTAGGGGAAAATAGAGCATTATTTCGGCGAAATAGTCATGCAATGCAGTATTAAATGTTTTGCTTAGCCACGATATTTTTCCTACAGTTAGTTTATAGTTCTAAAAACACCCAAAAAAAATCTACAACCCTCTAGCATCGTTTTAAAGACCATCGCACACCCTTAAACCTCAAATTTATGGGAAATAATTATGAAATAGAGTGTTAAATATTTTGATACACGATGATAATTTCTCTTTAGTTAGGGTAGCGTCCAAAAAAACACCCCCAATAATTTGCAACCTCCTACAGTTATATCATCAGATTGAAACGCACGTAAAAACATCAAAATCCACCAGAATATTAGTTTTTTTTTCGATATTCTAATAGTTATTCATAGTTGAGATATTGCAAAGTTCTCAGTTGAAAATGCCATCTAAATGATTATGAAGGTTCATCGTAAATCACGATTTATACATATATCATGAACTGAAAATAAGTATATTGTCGAGAGTAAATGAAACCTTACACGAGGCTACTGGAAGAGACATATCCGAATATTCTGGCAGAGGATAGCTTATGTAAAGCCACTCTGCGCTCACCCAATTGACAAGAAAAGCTGCTAGACACCCCTAAAGACATGGATGAACACGAGGAAATTCATCACTCCTTTACAAGCCTCTTCAGATGGCACACTACAATTTAATAATTAACGAGCTGCTGATTTTTTGGATCTTTTTTAGACCCTGACGTAACTTAAAAAAAATTATTATCGCAAGGCAATATATTTATAACAATATATTAAATAAATCTTTCTCATAAATTTGGGATTTATCGCGTGGCTTATAGTCTTAAAATGATGCTAGGGGGTTGCTGATTTTTTAAATTGTTTTTGGGACTCTGAAGTAACTGTAGAAAAAATATCATCGTGAATCAAAACTTTTAACACTATATTTCATTATATCTTATAAATTTGAGGTTTAGGAGTGTGCGATGATCTTTAAAACGAAATAAGGGAGTTGAAAATTTTTTTACGAGCTCTCAGGGCTCTTATGCAAGTATTAAAAAATTTTCATCGCGAAGCAAAACATTGAACACTATATATTCCAAAATTATTTCGCATGAAATTTCGGTTTATAGGGTGGATGATGATCTTAAAACGATCCTTAAAATGATCCTAAGGAGTTGTAAATTTTTTTCGGCTGTTTTTAAAACCCTCAACTAACTGTAAAAAAATATAGTATCAAAGCAAAACATTTATAACCTAAATTCTGCATTCCGCTGTTAATCACGAACAAAAATTTGGGACTTTTTTATATACATATCCAAATGTCCCAGATCAACACTACAAAAAAACCATAAAACAAATAAAAAAAAAAATATTCTATTTCCACAGGTAAATGCGGATTTACTTGCAGTAGATGGAGCATCAGCATCGAAAATGTCGGTAGAAGAGGTGGCCATGGGATTGATCCGAGTGGCCAATGAAGCAATGTGTCGTCCAATCCGAGCGTTAACACAGGTAAACATTCAATGCACCATAAACAAAACAAAACTGTAAAAACCGCGAAAAAATAAAAGTAAACGGGAATAAAATCGTCAGGCAAAAGGGCACAACACGGCGATGCACGTTCTCGCATGTTTTGGAGGTGCTGGAGGTCAACATGCTTGTGCTATAGCTCGATCGCTGGGTATGGGGACAGTATTTGTCCACAAGTATGCCGGAATTTTATCTGCATATGGAATGGCGCTTGCGGACGTTGTTGAGGAAGCTCAAGAGCCAAGTGCGGAATTTTATCACAAAGGTAAAAACAACAGTAAACAATAACAATTAATAAATCCTAACAATTACACACACTATTTTTAACGACTCTCAGACGCGTTTCAACGATTGAACGAGCGTTTTAACGCCCTGGAGGAGACGGTTCGCGGCAAATTATGCAAACACGGCTTTGCTGACGATCAGATAGAGGTGGCATTCTATTTACATCTTCGCTATGAAGGCACTGACTGTGCTTTAATGTGTACAGCAGAGTTAGCGAGTGGAAATGAGCAAATTTCAACTGTTCCGAGTCATGGCAATTTCTTGAAAACATTTCTAGACAAGTAATATTGCATTTCTAATGCAAATACTCGACAATTTCCTATTTTATGACTTAATAATTTTTTTAATGACTTTATTTAGGTATAAAACCGAATTCGGCTTTACAATGCCAAATCGACGGGTTATCGTTAATGATATTCGTGTTCGGGGAACTGGACGCACGACAATTGCGTCTGAGACGGAGCTGCAGCTTGCTACGGATGGTCCAGTTTCGGAAAAGGTCTAGGTTAATAAATTGTTGTAGCGTGGAAGGAGGAAATAATTTGCTGATGCTTTCAGGTGATCAAAGTGTACTTTGAAGGTGGTTATCAAGATACGAACGTGTACCAAATGCACTCGCTGACACATGGTCACTCTATTCGCGGCCCTGCAATCATCATGGATAGTTTGAGTACCATTCTAGTGGAACCTGATTGCTCGGCTTTCGTTACATCTCGAGGGGACATTCGGATAACTATTGGAAAAGGCATACATGCCAACGTGACCACTGAATTGGATGCAATTCACTTGAGCATTTTTTCACATCGATTTATGAGTATTGCCGAGCAGATGGGAAGGTATTGTGACTAGACGATAGTTTTTTTTTACGTGAAATTCACTAAAAGTATTGAATATTTTTCACAATCGCGTTTGAAAAACATATTTGTCAGTTTTGCTAAAAAATTTTTGTTCAAGTTGGACAGGCCTCTGATTATTTATTCTTCGTTTTGTATAATATTTAAAAAATATTTCTAATCCATATACAGAATGTCTCAAAAACGATGCATTCAGAGTAGATGGTTCTATGCGATAGAAAGTTGGGGAGTCGAATTTTTTTAGAGGTGCTTTTGAGATATTCATTTTTAAATGTGATCAATGAACGTTAGTTTTTCATTTTTCAGATCCGCTCCTTTTAGATAAGTAGAAACAAGAAAGTGCGCGATTGAACTAAATCCCGTAACGAAGTTAAGATTACAGCATTCATGCAAGACTGTGCTTTGAGGTCCTTTGAGCACTATTTTTATGAGGTCGATTGAGCAAAAAGAATTCTAGAAGGATATTGAGAAGGACTCCCAAAAAGTCTTTTAAAATTATCGTTAAGGTCCTCCTGAAAGTCGTTCCCGCAGTTCTTTTGCCAATCCTTCTCGTAGTCCTCTTTAATATCGTCGTCGATATTCTTCTGAAAGTTCTCATTGTAGTCCTCCATGATGTCTTCCTAAAAATTCTTCAGGAAGTCGTTCCTCAAAAGTCTTCTGGGAGTCCCCTTCATAGGCCTTGAGCAAGTTTTGCTCAAAAGACTTAAAAAAAATCCCACTCAAAGTTTTTTTGAAATACCGTCTTAAATAAATACTGTGATCTTAGTTTCGTTGAAAAATTTATTTCGATCTATGCACTTTTTTGTTTTTACTTATTCTATTTAAGTAGAGGGGACGGATCTATAAAAAACAAACCTACGTTGATTCATCGCAATCAAAACTTAAATATTTCAGAATCTACTCGTAAAAAAAAAAATTTGACACCTCCAATATTCCACTTAAAATCGAATGCACCTTTTGGAGACATCTTGATGTATTTTTAAGGGTGGAAAGGTATAATATATTTTTTTTTAGATTTTAAAAAGAGAGTTTTCTTAAGAAATAAATTTTTTTTTCAAATAGAATACTGCAAAGAACTTCAATTTCTACAAATATAAAAGAACGTCTGGATTTTTCTTGCGCGGTATTTGGACCAGATGGTGGTCTAGTGTCAAATGCACCTCACATCCCCGTTCATTTAGGGGCAATGCAAGAGACTGTTCAGTACCAAATGAAAGCATTCAAAGGCCGCTTCACTCGCGGCGATGTAATCCTTGCTAATCACCCCTCTGCTGGGGGTTCGCATCTTCCGGATTTAACCGTAATCACGCCAGTTTTCTATGGGTAGGTGAAAGTGAATTGGGCACCGTGAAGAGAATTTTATCCCAAGAGTACAGTCTATGCATGAGTCCTTCTTTTCAGAGATTTCCCGCAGCCGGTGTTTTTCGTAGCGAGCAGAGGTCACCACGCAGATATTGGTGGCATTACTCCGGGCTCTATGCCACCTCACTCTACAACATTACTCCAGGTCAGTCAAATTTCATTATTCACAATACCACCAACGAACATTGCTTCGAAATGATCAATTAAATATCCAATACATATCGTGTGTTTAAAGCTATGCTTATCGTGCTGCTTTAAATGAAAATATCGTCAAAACTACTAAAGATAGAAATTTTTCTCAAGAGACTTTTTTTATAGAGAATTTTATTAACTATAAAAATGGTCATTTACAAAATTTCTCCAACTCGCATTCTTATCATGATATTTTGCAAGTAAAATATTTAAAACTTTTTCGTGATATGTCCTTAATATTTCAAATTTTTTAAACGAATTCTTCTTTGTACCTTTTTTTTTCAATAATTCTAAAAACATTTTTCATTATACGGTATTGCGAAATTCAATGGAAAAAATTGATGAAAATTGGAAATGACTCGGGAAAATTTTCACGTTGTAATTTTTTGCTACTGAGCACTTATAAAATTAAAGTTAATAAACGTGAGTGGTAATGGGTTATGATTTTTTTGTGTGAATTCAGGAAGGAGCAACGTTCAAGAGTTTTTTACTTGTGCATCAAGGCGTCTTTCAAGAAGCCGAAGTAACTAGGGCTTTAATGGCTCCAGAAAAGATACCAGGAAGCTCAGGAACCCGAAACCTTGCGGACAATTTGAGTGATTTGAAGGCTCAAATAGCTGCCAATCACAAGGTTGAGTGAACTCTGGTTGAAATGTTCATCCGGGTGTATTGTACATCATATATTGACTACTAAGATTGCAGGGCACGCATCTGGTAAATGAGCTCATCGACATTTACGGCTTGGATGTCGTCCAAGCATATATGGGCCATATACAGCGGAACGCGGAATTGGCTGTGCGCGAGATGCTCACGTCCGTAGGAGACAAGCTGCTCCGAAAAACTCGATCCTCCACTGTCACGGCCGTCGACTACCTCGATGACGGAAGTCCAATTCAACTACGTCTAGAAATTGATGTGGATAAAGGCGAAGCTATTTTTGATTTTACGTAAGTAAATCATCATAAACTTCATCTCTACAATAAAAAAAAAAATTTTTTTTATCGCGATTTTCAATTTTCTCAATACTTAATCTCTTTCAATTGCAACTTTTCATCGTTAACTCAACTTTTCTTCTCTATAAATATTTATTTTACACAAAAATTTTTTTTCTATTGAACAAAAAACACCAAAAAAATAGTTTGTTTGCAATAAAAATAAATTTATAAATAAGTTTTTATTGATAATAATTTTTTTATGTTGCAATTAAAAAAGATTGGCGATGGAATATTAAATACACTGATGTAAATTCTTTTAATTATGTTGGTTTATAGTCTATAATAATTAAATTTAACAGCGGTACGGGCTACGAGGTATGGGGGAATTGTAATGCACCACGTGCTGTAACGTTATCAGCAATAATTTATTGCCTAAGATGCATAGTTGGCCGAGATGTGCCTTTAAATCAAGTAAGACAGATTTTATCAATGTATAGTAGAGTTATTAGTCAAGATAATGGATTTCTGAATGGTTTTTCTCACAAAATAGGGTTGTCTCAAGCCAGTTAGAGTCATAATTCCTGAGGGGTCGTTATTAGATCCGTCAGAGGAGGCCGCAGTCGTTGGAGGCAACGTCTTGACGTCTCAGAGAGTCGTTGACGTGGTTCTTACGGCTTTTGGAGCTTGTGCTGCATCTCAAGGCTGCATGAATAACATTACTTTAGGCACGGAGTCTTGGGGATATTACGAAACCGTTGCTGGAGGAAGCGGTGCGGTGAGTCATGTCTTTATCGTCTCATAACTGTGCTGCATTCTTTTAATAAAATTATTATGTGTCACGTGGGAGAACATTTTCACCGACTTGACTGCTTTTTTGCTGTTATTCAAAGGGTCCGACGTGGCACGGTCGAAGCGGCGTACACACCCACATGACCAACACCAGAATCACCGATCCAGAAATCCTGGAATTACGTTATCCGGTGATTCTGCAAAGATTTTCTCTGCGCCCCGGAAGCGGCGGTGATGGAGCACATCGTGGCGGCGATGGAGTTATCCGTGAAATAAAATTTAGATCCCCAATGACATTGTCCATTCTCACTGAGAGAAGATCGCACAGCCCTCCTGGAATGGATGGCGGATTGCCGGGTGCTCGAGGCCGAAATACTCTCGTCAAGGCTCAGGACAGAAAAATTAATCTGGGACCAAAAACTGCAGTCCCCGTCCAGCCTGGTGTAAGTATACAGTGAAAAAAAAAAAAAAAAACAATCCCAGAAAAATGATTTACTGATGATAATTTTTGGCATCTGCATATATCTGAAAAAAGCGTAAAAAATTGATATTTTTTTATATAAAAAAATATCTACAAAATATATGATTGTTTTTATTAAAATTATGAAAAAGTTGAAATTAGACGGTCAAAGATAAAATTTATTTAAACCTGAAAAATTTATATATACAATTTACATGCATGTAAAAAATTGCCAAAAAATATTAGTGGTAAATAATTTTTGGATCATCTGTAAAATATTTGTTGAAAATGCATTTTTTGAAAAAAAAAAAATGTTTTTTCCACTTCTTTTTTTTTGAGATATAGCAGAGTAGTTATAATTATTTATTTTTATCAAATCGTTGACGAAAAATTATATTATTTACATGACGAAAGGTCATGTAAACTGAAATGAAAAAATGGCAATTTAATATAGCTTTTTCCATGAAGTATAGGACATGAATATATTTTTTATTTATTTGAAAAAAAATTTTTTTTTTTTTTTTTCTTCGACATAAAATAATCCTCTACTTATAGATTCGTATTATTATTGACAGAGAAGCAGTTGGATCAATTTGTGAGGACAAATCTTTCAATAAATGACAGATATTCAGATTTAGAATTTTTCTAGAGTAAAATTCTCGTCTTACGGAGATATCCATAAACATATAAGTAAATACATATGTTACATATATCTGAGAAAAGCCGGATTCCGCAATTTTATGCAGCATCGTAAAGATTTTATTTCTACGAATGCAGAGGTGACCTCTTTCCTCTCGGCTCACCGCCTCTTCCGTGTTTGAAAGTGAGGCACGATGCTCCGGGGTCATATAACACTATATAGTACGCATGAAGCTACGTCCGGAAAAGCGAGATCATCTCGGTTTTCGCCTGTTTCATTTTACGCCACAATAATTCGCGAAAAAGAAGCGTGCCTGTGTGTGGATGGGGTGGAAAAAAGCTTGATGTAACGGTGGCAAAAGTGGCGAACAGAGGGTGACACACTGTGGGGTGTGATGTTGAAAAGATAGAGCGTTATTTTGCCGGGAAATTACATGCCACTGGCCAAACTGTGCTTAGCTTAAAATACAAGGTATTATGCTCTTGTTATCACTGAACTCATTCACTTTCTTATTGCCTACTTTGTCCGGGGAAAAAAGCGCTTTTGCAACCTCAATACAGAGGACACACTCCTCGCTCAATGTTCCTATAAAAATGTGAAAGAGTTATTTTAGTTAAAGAAAAAAAAAATGGCTAAAATACACTTGAAAGTAACAGGCTAGATTGTTAAAAAATCTCTTATCGTAAAAAAACAAAGAATTATATGATACTTTCAATTTTTTAATTATTTCATATTTCATTTTTTACACATTTTGTTTATACAGGATGTATTTCTGTTGGAAACACCGGGTGGAGGTGGTTTTGGAACTCCCGGAAGTGCACAATCAATTTCACAGAATCAGGAAAAAAAATTTCTTGAGCATGGAAGCGTCTACGAATATCGAAAGGCCCAAGAATCAGTGTAAAAAGACGGTAAAAATGTGAATTATTGTTAAATAGGTGAATGATTATAATTTTTAAAAAAATTTCGCCATTAATTCAGTAAATACACAATAAAGCATTAAAAAACTATTTTGTGAGAAATTAAATCTTAAATAAGGGTAATTTTGTTACAATTTTATTACTAAATTGACGATGAGTGCTCTGCTCACTAGAATATGCTCAAAATTAATTGGAGAAACTACAAATTGATCTCCTAAACACGTTAAGCATAATGTCAGTCATGCGACGTCATCTAGGAGAGATAACACGAAGAAATGGTGATTTTTCGAAATTTTGAGCCTCCACAATTAAATTAAATCGTGTGGATCGGTCCTATAGCTATTTTTGGATGGTTAATTAATAAAGTAGATCATTTCCACACGAGTGGAACAACCCTAAGAGATCGAGAAATATTTTAAATCACTGTAAAAAATTTTTGCCATCATATTCGACGATCCACATCGTGTGGATCGGTCTTATAGTGTTTTTAATTCTGTTTTCATGTAGTTAAGCAATTCTATATCCGGAAATTTCGTCAAAAATATCGACATAGAGTCCTTTACTGATAAATAAAAATTTTCATTTCCTCCAAATCTTTGAGCTGCCATATTAATTTTTTTTTCTCTGAACTGTTTAAATGTTAAAAAAAAAATTATAATCCACGTAAAATCTACGAAATTTATATAAAACTTTTTTTTTTTTTTTTAAAGAGTAAAAAATTCCTCGATAATCGAAAATATCTTTGATAAATCAAGTAGATTTGCAGAGTTGTCATGTAGAAAAAAAAAAAACTGTTAAAAATTCGTAGAATTCCTCTTCACATTTTTCTAAAACTCTCTAAACATTTTTTCTAACAAAAAAACTTAGAATTTTCCCTTTATTGATGTTTTCTTTTTTTATGAAAATATTGAATCGAACGGTTTAAATCTTATTTCAATACAAATGCATAAAATTGTAATAAAAATATATCAATTAAGTAAATATTCAATTCCCAATGATAAAAATAAAATCGTTTAATTTAAATATTGTCATACCTTGCTCTAATTATTTTATATAACTTAAATCCAAGTTATGCATAATTTGGAATTATAATATTTGAATTATCGTGTAATTGAAGAGCTTAAGTGTACTAATTGCCAAAGCATGCAAGTCGAACACATCAGTATTGTATAATTTCATGATTGTAATTGATGTGTAGCAAGTCTGTTGCTCTAGATTGCGTTGCATGAAAAGCTTATAGTTCACAATTGATCTAAAGTTGTCAAGCATTTACAGCATTTCAGCCCACCGAATCGCTTTTGCATAGTAAATATTCTTTGCAATTAGTTAATCCAACACTTGAAAAGCCTCCCACTGGGGTCTACCAATTTATTACCATTCATTTACCAATATTGCATCATATGTCTAACAAACAAACACTCCAACTTACGTAAACCTTGAATTTACCACTAAAAAAAATCCATAATCAAACATAAATTTTTTTTTTATCTCTTAAAAATCAGGGCAATCAATTAATAATCGATGTCATGAATTTAATTATCAGTTTGCTCATGAATATCTGAATGATTTTTACACTTGATTTTTTTATTTATCCACCGTTTCATTGAACAAATCATGCGTGCATTGTTACTCGCGCGCGATTGACACAAAAATCAAGAGTTTTTTCAAATCATCCCAGCTGTACTCATTCGATATGAGATATAAAAGTTCACGTTTTTAGCATGATTCTCATCACTCTAATCATTTGGAATCCACTTGAATTGTCAAGATGATGAAATCCATCAGGGTAATATTGGCTCTGGTTTTTCTCGTTGGAGCATTGGAGTTTTGTGTGCATGCTAGGAATACAGTAGACAAAAAAACACTCAGTCCTCGGGATCTTTCACCCTCTGAATATCCTGACTACTACGGTGGATTGGACCCAGATACTGACAGACTGCCATACGAAGAACCGGAATATGGACATTATGAAAAACCTGATCCATTCATGCCTGATTATAATTTGTACTCTGACATATCACCAAAAAAATAACTTGAATAAAAATTAATTTAATTTTTAGGATATAAAAACTATTATTAAGAAATTTTAAATGAATTTTTAATGATGAAAAAAAAATTTTTTTGTGAAATATTTAGTAGTTTTTTTTTTGATATTTCGATACAGAGGGTTGAAAAAATATTATTTTTTAGTATTTTTACACGTAAAAATCATTATTAAATGCTTTACATAAGTATTTTATAATGAAAACAAAATTTTTAATGACATTTTGTAAATTAATTTGATGTTATCTTAATGTCTCCATGTAAAGGGTTG